>CAKKOB020000147.1:38281-85501 GCA_918844115.2 Phlebotomus perniciosus | reverse complement strand
AGGAATGTGAAACACTCCACTGGAAATCCCAATGGAATTCTTTTCCTTATCAGCTCTAGTTAAGAAAAATATAAGTATATATCTTCCTAATTTTGCCCACAATCTAATTTTAACTGTATTCGAGTTGGCATAATCTGTAAAAATTCCACGTTCGCAATCTAGGATTGCCACTCGCTTTAAATCCATATAAAGTTAAACGGAAATGTTCTAAGAAATTGTAGCATTTTGCGAGACCTTTCCAACGAGCACCTTATGATCGAAATCGGGCCCATAGAACGGGAGATGTGACCAAAATGGACCAAAAGTCCATTTTTAACTAAACCGGTATTTCTGGTAATTGTAGAGACTTGTGTAATATATTGTTCTCTCGCTATAACAATTCTTCGCCGGACGGCCGGACGGCCGGCCGGAAAAAACCGGTTTTTGGCCACCCACTTTTTCGTAATTAGTGAGACTTAAAACACCCCCCATGGCTATCTCAGACCGATCTGATGACTTTGGTATTTTGTGACGAACGCAATAGTGGAATCTGTAAGAATTCCACTAAAAAAACAAAATATGTTACGTACCCTGCTCCAAACGACGTTTTATATAATATTTCTAAATGTTATATTGTTTGCATACGATGGGCATCTGAGCTAGAAATTTGTAATATACATAGTGATTGATTCAAATTGATTTTTTTTTTCTCAATAATATCAGTATAACATTACGCCAATTTTTCTTAATAAAATAACAGAGTAAAATATGATGGTGAAAGCTGAGTTTTCAGTTATCGTCCGCCCGTGGGTCTTTTAAATTACCAGGCGCCCTCACTGATCACTGATCGCAATATTTATTAGCGTGCAGTGAAATTTAAGGATAAAGATAAATGACTAATGGGTACAAAAACCTCATAGATAATTCTGTTCAAATTTGATGACGGAGAAATCGTTAAAATATGAAGGGAAAGAAACTTAAGATTCAAAACTAGAATTACCTCTACATTATTTTTATACGACAATTACCACGGGTTGTCACATAAAATTATGTAGAAAATTTTTCTGGTATTAATAATCAAAACTGATTAACCCATTTGTAACGGTGATACGCAGTACTTTTCTTATTTATAAAGTTCTCATTTTGTTTTATAAAATTTTATTTTTTTATCCCCCCCCCCCTATATAGGTCTTTAATAAAATTTTATGTTTTTAAAGCAAAATTGATTTTATTTTATATCGCAAAATTCTTTATTTTATAGGTAGTTTAATTCCTTTACCCTACATGATAATAATGAAGAAGGATCACTGAATGTGAAAGGACTATTATTATTAAAGTGAAATATTTTCAAAAAGTTGTTATGATCCTCTTTTCTGTTGTTTTATTAATATTTCTATACCTATTGGTATTCTAGCGGTGATGATTTTTTTTTAAATATTTCCAAGAGTTTGATCTAATAGGTTAAAATTCTTAACCGAATCGTACCATGGATATAGGTCATATGGGTGTTTAAGATTAAAAAAAAAAACTTTAATCAATATAGCGCAGCGTTTTATAATTGTTTGATGTGTGCAATTTCAGCGATTGGAAGAAATTACATTTTTATGCAAATTTTCAGGCGTTGTTTTGAGCTGGAGTAATTATATTACAGTAGATTGACGAAGCGCTTTGCGCTTGTCAACTTCGTCCGCCCCGCCCTTATGCGAGCAGGGGAGATTCGCACCTCGTGGGTTGCTAGTTCCCAATGGTTTCCTAAATTTAGTGGGATTGGTGGTAATATGCAGAAATATGCTTGAAGTTAGCAAAAAAATCAAAAATGGGGGAGGCGAAGAAGGATGAATTTAGTATTCTCATCCAATTTAATTTTTCATTTATTTCCATTTTTCAAATTTTCCGGTGAAATTTGAAAAATGTTCTAGAGCTATGTAAAAGATTAAATTTGAAGGGGCGAGGAGAGTGCTGACACAAATCGACTGGTTAGGATAATAATTATTATCCTACCCGTCGAAATCCATTTTATCACAATATTTATTCCCTATTTTAGAGAATGGATCTTGAGTCCTCAATTCGCTATCAAACTGTAGGGGGAAGGGGGGCAGTTGACTGTGGGACAGTGTTATTTTATGAGTTTTTCTCATATATTTTCCCATCAAATTTTCCCAGCACTAACACAATGTATAAAGCACAATGCCCGAGATAGTCCATACCTTATTTATGGTCAACTTATATCCGATCCTTCTTTCTATCGATTTGTTTAAATTCAAAATTGATTGAAAAAATCAACGATTTTATAAGTGGCCCAATAGAGGGGTATGTGGGAAAGTAGGTATTATAGGGGGTAATAAAGTCTTCTTTACTCAAGGAAAGGTTTAACTTGGGGAACGGTTCAATGAAAAGTCCTAATTCTTGAGCTCTTTGAGTTTTGAAAAACCACAGATGACTACTAGATGATGGTAGATGGTAGATGAAAGGGTCGTCCGGCGGTCGATATACCAGACAAGCTAGGCCAAAGGCCCATTGTGTCTTATTGATATTTCAAATTATTTCAAATTATATTCAAGTGCGCAAGGACATCTGAAAGACTTCCCACCTAAGTGGTGGCAAAGTCCTTCAAAGATCGCCCTGTATGCATTTTTTTTCTTATTTTTTTTCTTTTTTAATTCCAATGTTCATCCATATTTTCAAGTTATTGGTGAGATAGAGTGACCATCTCTATCTCTCTAAGTGGGTCCGTATATAAGCACAAATGGAAAATTTTACATCTAGACTGAAGTATAACTTTTATACTCAATGAAAGCACTACAACGGCATAGCCTCTTTGAGTGCAATTGAGTGGTTTTCTTTTTCCATTTGCTGAGTTTGATTTCGCCCGGACCTAGCCTCGAACTCACTAGCAACGTGGTGTGAGCACGTAACTCTAACCACTACACCACCGCCAGGCTCAGATGACTACTAAAATTTAAAGCGTTAATATCAAATAAATCATCTGAAATGAATGAATTAATGAATGAACTCCAGAATTAGGACTTTTCATTGAACTGTTTTCCAAGTCAAGACGTTCCCCATGTCAAAACTTTACCCTATGGCCGATCGGTGGTAACGCCACCCTATGCGATCGTAATTTTACTGTAATTTTTAACCCTAAGAAGCTAAGGATTTTAACTTGTCTAAATCCTCTAGATATGTAGGTGTTCATTGCAAAATAAATCCTATCGAAAGAAAAAATACCCGTGACTTGTTGAATGAGCCTTA
The DNA here is from genome assembly GCA_918844115.2 of Phlebotomus perniciosus. NCBI lineage: Eukaryota > Metazoa > Arthropoda > Insecta > Diptera > Psychodidae > Phlebotomus > Phlebotomus perniciosus. Next base: position 82,270 of record CAKKOB020000147.1, on the reverse strand, counting down.
AGTTCCATGTTTTCCGCCATTAAAGATTATCGAAAGCACATAGAATTGATAGAATTGATCATCGCTTTTGCCTTGTACGTTGGTTGTTATACACCTTCACTAGAAAAAATAAAAGTAATAAGGAAAACCTATACTTGAGTGACTTCGATTATTGATTCCATGTGTCAACTGTTGAAGACGTATAATGTATGATATATATTTCTTTTGTGTTAGCGCGGTATCTATCAGAGCAGCGAAGTGGCATGAAATCGCGGCATTCAATTAAGCATCGTGTCACGTTATTAACAGATCAACGACTATTTGCCCATCTTGGTGAACACGCTGTGTGATTCTCTAAAGTGGGAGAGATACCGGTATATTATACAGACGGTCAAACAGATGAACGAACGCGCAGAGTACTGTTGCGCCATTGCACTGTGTGACTGTTTGGCAATGGGGCGTGGTCGCTCATGGTGGTCCCAACCAATCGCTAGCTGGTGTCTGGGTGAACAAAACAGCGGGAAGAGGACGCAGTTCCCCTACAAGTGTTGTGTGGTAAGTGCGCAACATCACACCGTTTGGTGTGGCTTCTCGGCTGCGGCAGCGCCATTCAAATCACAACGGCTAAAGGCAGTCGAAACGAGTGGCAGGGCTTTAGCCAATCTTTAGCCGCCTTTCTCGCCAGTTGTTGGTCGACTGTTGAGTGCAATGGACGTGACAGTTTGGTATCAGAGCACCTTGTCGGACGTGTGAAGGGATAGGAGTACAAAGGCAGCGTATTTGTCTCTCCTCCCCAGCCCCAGTGTCAATATCATCAAAGCAACACCCTGCTAACCTCTCGTATTAATGAACAACCCCTATGGACACGCAGACCAGTGTTAAAATCATTTTATGACCAAGTATAGTGTCGTGTTGGAAAAATTGATTTTTGCGCAATTATGTAGGTACGATATAGGAGATACATACTATATCAATGTTCTTAATAATGTATACTCAGGTGTGAGTAAATAATAAGGAACCACAATACTGCTACATAACATTTCTGCCTATTTTAATTAACCCTTCAATTAAATGATTAGACTGGCAAAATACACTCGTCTTGTCATACATATTTAAACATTGAAGTGGTTTACGAAGTGAATTCAGCGGTATTAAGTTTTTATTAATACTAGCTAGTGAAAAACAATTTTATCTGAAAGGAGCAAAAGGATTATGCGCAATAATTTGGAACAGTGATTAGAAACAGAGATTTTTTTATCAGTGAAATAACTAATTTGCATAAACAATCTTTTGTCAGAAAAGTGAGAACTTATTTATACGCATTACGCAGGATATTTAATACCCAAGTTTTCTTTTAAAACCGTATTAAAAATGGGTGAATTGGCGGAATATCGTATGCATCAGCACATCGCACAGGAAATTTACCGGCAACAAATTCTCCAGAGACTTCCCGGTGAGTTCATGTTTGAATTGAATATGTATTAATAGCATTAGTAGGTAATATCAAATTGGTCTATGCTTGGTATAACTAACATGGACCAAATTATTTATATTTATTATTATGATTTTATATCCTCAAAAAAATTCATTGAATTTTTAAATAAGCTGGGATATGGGAATCCCAGCTAAAAATTGAACAAATTGAGATTGAATTGCATTTTCTATCCGGAAAACAATTAGGTATATTCTTCAAAAGTAAAGTTTGTTAGATAAATGCATGTAACAAAGTTTAATGGATATAAAAATTATTATTAAGAAATTATATATAAATTGCAAGTCTTTCCCATTTCTCTATAATTAACCTTCATAAGCAAAGAAACTGAACACAATTTCATTTTAGATTATATATAAATTCAAAATATAAAGTTGTCAACTTTTTTACAAGTATTACCTACACTGAAAAATCAAAAACTAATTTCAAGAATGAAGATGCACGTAAATCAGTTATTCTCCCAAATTGAACATTTTCATGTAATAAATGAAGCTAATAAGGAAGAAAAGATGAAAAAATTGATGGTTAAATGTAGTTCATGAAACTCTTATTTAAGCTTTGGACCACCAAGATGAGGTGTAATGAATTCCCATTGTTGATTCTCACAATTATCTACAATGCGTCTACAAATGGCTTATGTTGGTGCTTCACGGTCTTGCGTCTTATTTCTGTCTTGGACAAATAAAAATACCCCAGACGATTATTATTTATGTGCACAGAGACACGAGTTCTAACCACCTGCTCTCTCACTCTCTCTCTAACCTTTTTCTATCTATTCACACCATTGAATTCTCACATGGTTCTAAATATGGAGACTGCTGTGAAGATATAACTACTCACTCCCTCATATTTTCGACTATTACTAATACAATTGTATGTACACAAAGATGTATATATATAGGTTCCTACTTATGTATATTCATTAAATTAAAGTAAAATCAATTTAATATTTCATCAAACAATAAATGATTACAAAAATTCAATCCCGAAACAATTGTCTGATATCAGTTTATCATAAATTATACCCTATGTATATACTGAATTTTTGTTGCTTAAGATTATACATAAGGGTATATACATATTTCACTGACATTTCCTTTAGTTCAGCAATATTGATTAAATAAATATGGAGTGGAAGCTCACCAATGGAAATTAAACATTCATATCGCATTCTTAGAATTACTCATTTTTGTTGGGTAATATTATTAATGACACAGATTATTTAATATTTATTTTCATGAATTTCTTAATATGTTTTATCATTTATTTTCCACTTGTCCCATTGTCTTGTGCAGAATATTTCGTCGCTCAAATCAATACTAACGCTTTTATTATAAAAAACCTATGAAACTTATATAATTTAATCATTAATGCAAGCTTAACCCTTCAGTTACTAACCGAGGCTCAGTGTCTTTAAAATACATATATGTCCAATGTTCTTTTGAGAAATTGTTATACAATATCTTACATTGTTCTTTGTTTTAAGCCATTACATTTTAACCTAAAAGAAGATTTTTTAACTGATTTCGGTAACAATACACCGGAAGGATGGAAGTTATTGATACTTCCGAATTCAAGATGGCTGACAAATCTTATGGTGCCGTTACACGAGTAGTCTAGTATTCCTTAACTTAAATCTTCGATAACCTCAAAAATATTTATGTCTCGTATGTGATTCAAAATACCGCTTAAGGGTTAATATTGAATACTCCTATTTTACACTGAAAAGCTATACAATTAATCTTAACTCTCATCTACTCTTATTTGCATTTAATATTGAATATCATTTAAAACAATTTTTCTTGAATCTGGAGCTTTTAAGAACCGAAAAAAGAAGTGATTCGATTGAATGGAATTTTTCGTTTTTAATATAAAAAAACAACGATTATAGGTTCTTTTTTGAAATTCTCTTTTGAATATTACTCTGAAAAGTAATTGTAATGATATTGAGTGAAACTTCGATCACCCATTTAGATATAGATCACCCTAAATTTAGCTCAATTAACATTCAACTGAAGGAGTCACTAAAAAGAAAAATATTGTCTTCTGACAACACCCTAACCAGTTTTTAAAATCTTGAACGTTTTGGGAACTCCATTTTTAGCATTTCAGCTATAAAATTTTTCTTTAATGACCAAAGAAATACATGGATCTGATGCATTTAAGCACCAATTGTTCTTAGTCCAATCAACTTAGGAGCCCCAAATTTTATACACTTTATCTTATAAACACAGGTCTGCCAGTGCCTTAATCCACCAAAAAGATCTACCTTGAAGTTCTATTTTCGCTTAGCTTAAATATATTATGTTTATTTTTAAAAATATATTTACCAAACTTAGGTATACTTTAAATAGCCGCCCGTTTAACAATTTTATTTTTTATAATTTTGATAGATCCGTATCCAACGATGCTACCGGTCCCACCGCCATCCAGGCACTTTTTACCGCCGGCATTCACATTGACTGGAATTGAGGCAAAGTTGCAGAACTACGAATTGTGGAATAGTTTCGCTCCACACGGCACTGAAATGATTATTACAAAAAGTGGCAGGTAAGTTAATATTCTAAGAAATTTTATTTTACTTTTTTTCACCTTTACACAAAGTTATATTTTTTAGTTGTTGAAAAATTATTATGTACCTAGGGAGTATAGAACTGTTACAGGACATAAGTTCAAGTAAACAATTACAATTGGACTATGTTCTTATTTTAGTTTGGTCCTAATTACAGAGTAAAGTTAAGTGAATTTTTATGGAGTATTATTTCCCCATTAGAAGGTTGGTTGTTTGTTCAAGATATCAATTTAATAAGAATCATCAATACCCTATTGATTTGAAAAATGGGGGTAAATATTCTTTTTGATCGCATAGTCTTTAATTTAAGTTTTGTTCATATAGGTAGGTATACATATTTTGTTGAAAGCTTTTCGTATACATCTTTTCAACAATGTTTTTTTTTTAGTAACGTTACCATCATCTATATCTTTTTAACACACGTGAAATAGAAAATCCTTGAACTTCTTCCGCGAGCTCAATTTTATTCAGGGTGAAATATTTTACTGTGTGATAATAGGTATATTATACGGAACAAACAGTAAGAAAAATAAGGATTCATATATAAATGCGGTATCACCACGCGAAAGATAACATACTTATATACCAGTGAGCCATAATATACCGAGAAAAACTTTTTATTTTACCACAAACGTCTATTTAATCATCTTTTTTCGCCATTGAGATAAAATTTACGAAAATATAGTAAAATAACAGAGAAGAAATGGGTGAAGAAAAAAAGTCAAACTGATAAATATACGAAAAGCACTTGATGGTTTATTTGTTTATTGTAAATTCTTTCCATCGTTCCCTTTTCTGCTATACATACATAAAAGTCAAATTTTACATGCAAATAGTTAGAGGTTATCTCTAGCGCTATGGTTTTAGAAGAAAAATAACGAAAATATTTTTATTTATTTTCTCTGTCCTGCACAGTGTTTGAGCAAAGTGTATTTGTTGGGTTTTTTCCCTTTCAGTTTCCCCTTTTAACCTTTTCATTCCCATATGTATATATACCTCTGGTTGACTGATAAAGTGAAGATATATTTGGAAATGAAATAGAATCTTCATCGACTATTTATTTATATTTATTCCCTTGCAAATTGGCTGTGATCGTCGTAGGGATGATCTTAAACATGTCTATTTAATAAAATATTTTGATTCTATATGGACGGGAAACATATTTCATTATATAGATAAAAAAAATACCATAAAAATTATAAGTATATTTCTGAACAATTTGTACACTCCATAAAATTATACTTTTAAATTTATTTTGAGGCTAAGAAAAAGTAATTATTTTAAATGATAAAAACTAAATTAAGGATAAGTTTGTCTCCCCCTAACTAATCTCCCCATGAACACTCTAAAACGATCATTTTTTTTCAATTTTGCAATTTGTGAAACGCGCAAAAAATCACTTCCTGACGACTTCATATATTGTTTAAATCTCTGTTTCTTGGCTGTTTTTTTTCCCCTTTCCTAACTATCTTCTTTCCCAATATACACTTTTTCATATATATGCCCTTTCTGTTGAACACACAAACAATTTATTCACATACGATGAAGGCTCCAATTCTCCAACGTTGGAGGCGACATGGTGGCCAGAGAATGACCATATCATCGGGCCGCCGGGTCCCAAAGGCAACATCCAATGTGCAACCAACATGTAAGAGTCATGCTGGAATTAATGTAGCGAAGAAGAGCTGGCAAAAGGGAATGCGAACAAGGCGCCAGCATTGTTTGCACATCTCTCATCCCATAGATTACGATTTATTCCCTGGCGCTTGTTAAAAATTGTGCGAGGAGTTCTGACCCGATGCGAATGGGATACTAGTTGGAAGAACTGCGCGAGGACGTCATAAAGTGAAATAATATAATTTAAGAAGTCTGGAGATTTTGCTCAATTCTCTCTTTGCCTTCATCTTTCGTAGCCGGTGCCCAGGATTTTTTATCTGGTACACAATTCTTCACCAACTCATCCGCCCTTCGATTGTCCTCATTTACCTTCCCGTTTGAGATTCTGCGAGGGTCTTCTCATTTGCTTCTCACCTTATTTCCCCTGTTCCCACCTTATGAAAACCTTATGAAACTCTTTGAGAATGTATTTATTAGCGTGGCGAAACTGAGAAATTGATTTTTATCGCGAAGGGGAGTTTCCTTTTCGCAGATACTCTTCTTCTGCATCTCTTTTTTTGCTCAGCCTCTGAGCATGACACTCATCATCCATGGAAGGTTAAGAGAGCACTGTGATAAACTGCCCTGTGAAGCAGATGTGTGACTCAAGCAACTTCCTTTTCTACTCCATCCTCACAAAATTTTTCTTTTATTATTTAACTTTTATTTTAATGTATGAAGTTCTTCATTCTTGATTTTCCCGAAATCTCTATTCACGCTGGGAAATTTTATATATTCCCACGCATAAGAACACCCACATTACTAAAGTGTAAATTAACAAAAATTTAATTTTCCCTGCAAAAATTACCGAAAAGAATGTCTTTTACCGTCACCAAAAAAGAAGCCTTTCTGGGTGGCGGAGCCATTATACGTGCAAATTAATGCTAATTGGTGATTTCTTGATATTCCTCATCCAAAACAAGAGGGGCTGATATTATATGTAAAGCTCTATATACATCAGTTCCTTTACTTTTGGTTGAGTGATAAAGTGTATTGAAAGTTGTGAAAACAACAAGTGCTTCCTATTTGTTTTTAACACTGTCCATAATGCCTATAAATAAATGAATAATATTTACACAAAATATAATAAATTTCACCATTTAGTATTGTAATTTAATTCTCATGGTTTATTGTATTTCGCACTTGAATTTAAATTGTCGTATTTTTACGGTTTCACACTTTATTTCATTAATATCCGTATTACTGCGATAAAAAACTTATGATGTTAATTTAAAAGCATAATAAGGATTTTTCTATATAGTTTTCTGGCCTTTTTTTCGTTAAAGGTAACTTATCTACCTAAAGTATACTTTTTTGTTTTAAAATAATATTTTTTTAAATAAAAAATAATTATGATAATTTTCATATCACGAATCAATAAAACAATTAACCTAATATTTTTCCGAGAAGAAACTTAAGAATTCCCATATCAATTTTCACATTATAAAGTCCACTAATTAAAAAAAAATCTACTGGTTGCACAAAAATTTGTGAAAATTGAATTACTAGATTTAGAAAACAGATAATTTTCACAATTTATATTTAATTTCTAGGAAAAGATTATTTCACGTGATATAACCTATTTTCACATTAATCCAATGTATGTAGAAAAATCAACTTATACAATTCACTAGCTTCAGCTAGTGATACTGAATTAACATGCTTCTGAATAATTTAACTTTTTACCAATCAAAAGTTTCTTTCCATTCTTTGGAATAGACAAAAGATTTGTCGTCTCCCTAATACAATCTAATATCAAACTTTCTTTGTATGCTAGTTGAGATTTCACAATATCATTCATTACGATAGTGAATGTCTTTTGTCCCTGAGACAGATTCAAGATATATATCGTCTGAGATGTTGCTTCCAATTCAGGGTGCAAAGGAAGCCTATGTTGTGCGGCGAGGGTGAAAAGCCCTAACGCCGTGTCACCTGACGCAATTCCGTGTCGCCACCTTGTCACTCCCCATTGTGTGTCGGTGTTTTTGGTATATATGTTTTGTTGCTCTTGTTGTTTTATTGCTCACACCAAAGTCCTTAAGTTCCTTATTTAATGGCGCAACCATGAGAGGTCCAGCGCCAAGCTGACAAAAAACGTGTGTACACCTTGCCTCTTTCGGTATCCCAGAAGGGTGCAAAGGGAGGATGAAAGTATATTATGTGAAAAAAAAATCCTGCACTTTGTTGCGATTTATGAGTTTCTTTCATTTGCGATGTTCAACTTTGTCCAGGTTTATGGATTCTCTGTTGTTTTTGTGATTCGCCACAGAGGATGTGTAAAACATTCAACCAAGAGCCGCCGATTCCCTTTGTCCTTGCGCACCCCATATAGAGAGTTCTCTCTGTTATATCTTTGCTGAAAGACATCTCTTGATCTGTTATCTAAGTCGAAATATCATTTGCAACTGAACGATTGCGTGATACGAAAGAGAAAGAGAGAGATAATAAGACTTTATGTTTTTTTTTGGGAAATTCTTTCACTTCCGTTTTTTTCAGTAACTTTTCATGCAACAAGAAAAAAACTACACCTAATGAAAGTCTTTCTCGGTGTTCAATAAATTTTTAAAAATACAAAACGTGATGAAGAGCAGTATAGTAAAAAAAAACGAGACACCGAATTGGGTTTCTCTCACTTTGTTATCAATTATACACTCAATGGGAGGAAGAAGTTCATCAAGAGCGACTGTGTGTGGCTGTCCATTAACAATTAAGTTGAAAAAGAGTCCAGCATGGGCATAAGATGAGGCATACCCATCATCATCAAAAGTCAAATAACAACGGACCGTGGAGATGTCCATTTGTGAAGGTGTTTCCAAAATGTGCGATCCATCGACTCACTATGGTGGCTATACGAGTATTTCTCTCTCTGACTTGGCCTGTTAATTAATTAAAAAGGTTATGTTGATGATTCCGTGAAAGTTTTCAATTAACAAATTCCGTGGGAACATTTGTGGCGCGATGTGTGTCCTATCACCTGAATGAATGTGTTTCGTGGGTAATTATCATAAATAATCGTCGTCGCCACATTATTGTGGGGCCAAAAGGTGACTTCTTTGGCTAGTTGGGCGGCTGCTGGGTGATAAAAGCTCACACACAGGGATACCCCATGCAACACATTGAGAGGCATTTTATAATTCAAAGACACACAAAAAAATCTCCAAATTTGATTACAGTCATCGCGAGAGATCTCGCTAAATTCAAATCTCCTCTTGTTTTTATTGTCATCCTCTTCGATGAGGTCTTGGTGACCATCAAGACACTTGAGAGGCAAATTCACAGATTTTTATAGCTCCCCATAATAACTTCGTTTGTTTTCTTTTTTTCCCAATTCCACTTTTTTAAATGGCGTGGTGATGTGAAACGAACTCCCGATGACCCAACACATATGAGGTTATTAAAGTTCACGATGTTTCAATTAGGCTTTATTGAAATTGATTCTTTTTTTCAATATCTTAGTTTTTCGTAAGTTCTTCAACGAATTTTTGTAACTATTTTTCATATTAATATAAAAGTATTAGAATTATCCCTTGATGTTTGGTGTAAGCGTTGAGATTGTCACTTTTCTTTTATTCTAAAAAAAGGCCTTCGTTTAGTACCTACCTACAAAACTGGTATCATTAGAATCTGGTTTAAACCCTTTCATCTGGACTGGAAATAAAAAAAAACCATTCATTTGTGGAAATAAAAAAAAAACCCATATGCATTGATTTGGGTGGAAAATATATCTTTAGGTACGGGTAGGTGTGGGGAGGGGATTGTGGGCTGGATTGGGAGATTGGGAGGGTCACTTCAAAACATTTCTGTGAAATTTTGGAATCGCGGTGAGAAATTTAAATTCTCGACTATTTATTTATCCAAAAACATATTGTTAGTGTGGGTTCACATCAATAGTCGAAACAATACCTGCCCCTAAAATCAATCGGTCCTAGGAACCTATATAACCTAGTCTTATCACAAATCTAAAAAGTCTAAAAGTAGGTTTGGAAAGCAAAGGGTCTAATGATTACAATGATTTTCATAGGTAAATTTGAACCTATAAAGTTTCTTTTAGGAGAAAAGAAAGACGAAAATCTCAACACTTGCACCTAATAAATATTATAAATATATATATTTTGATTCATTTTCTCCACTTCTACTCAATTTTTCACTCTAAGGTAAACGCAGTGCGTATCGTCCATGAAGCTGCTATCGTCAATACATGTATTTCGCAGCGAAATACATGTATTGACGATAGCAGCTTCATGGACGATATACGTACTGCGTTTACCTTATAGTGTTTAATAAAATGGCACTTTCTTCTCGAAGTACAATATCAATAGAGGAATCTGTAAGAATTCCACTATAAATCTAATAACTTGCTGAATATGTCAAATTTTACTTCAATTTCTTGGACATGGGAAGAATTTCTAAGACACATATCATATGGGTTATGTTGGAATAAATTTGGTGAGAAGATCGAAGGTTCGTTCTACGGCGGCACACTGTGGACCCACTAAACGTGCTATTGTCTCAGAGCCACAGGAGGTCCTGGCGCCAAGTGCCATCATCGAAGACTGCCCTTCTTTTTTTATACATACCAACGTTACACACTCTTGGGTGCTTCCATGGAGTATATATCCATGGTGTTGGCCGATGACGGACGAGCCGAGTGGGAAATATATCATAAAAATGGGTGTTTTTTGGACAGACAAGTGCCAAAGGTCGTCTCTACTTTTTATTATGGATCATCATTTGGATAGAAATTCAACTGGCGTGAGATGATGGAATAGATACCAGATTTCCCATTTCTGTTCTCCTTTGCCATGGTATCATGTGAAAATTCCAAACATTTCTTTTCCATGGTTAGATACCGTCCCGAAAATCATCAGATTACTAAAGAAAAGATTCAACTTCGAACTAATAATGGCAAGTTGTTCCTCATTTTTGAGATTATCCCAGTTCAATCGATTAAAAAAATGGCTGTACGCTCTATAATTACTCCGCAACATAATTTATTGGTGGTGTTAAGAAAAATGCTTCCAATGCTTTATGCAATGTGCGATGTTGTCTCTCCATTCACATTCCACCTCCTGAGAGATCAACAGGAGGAGACGCACTCAATTTTCGTTTCGAAATTGACTGAAATATTAAATAATTATAGGTTGCTGTCTTGGAACTATCTTACCTGATCTCAAAAATGTGTGTCTTTCTTGTTAGAGGATCGTAAGAGATCCATATGATATTAGTCGTGGTCTTGTTAATAAATAGACGATCCTCTACTAATGTATAGGTTAATTAATACTAACAATTCTACTATAATTCCAATACAATTTTTACTAAGAATATAATTGACTTTCCAAAAGGATTGAAACGAAAAAGAATTTTTTCCCAAGAAGCTCGAAGTATTAAAATCTTAGATTTATCCCTGAGGAACCTACGGCTTGTTTAGGTGGAAGGGGTGGAGACAAATTTTTAGTTGAATATTAAATAAAAGCCTTTGATATTTTAGTCCTTCGGTATTAAAGAAAAGGAAACATTGAAAGACAAATATGTATCGATAATATTTATATTCTCATATTCATTCTTCCCAATATCCTTCATCTTACTGTTAAACTCGAAGAGGAGTTCAATCTGCTATAATAGTGAGGTGATCCTTAAAAGCCCCTTCTTAACGAAATCATCAATGAATGGTTCAAATCGTATCATCAAAATTGAAGAAATGTGTTGAAAAGTTGTTACGGTAATCACTTCCTATTTCATGAGCTTCAGTCAGGTTTTTTGTGTTCTCTCTCCATAAAAAGAGAGCAGAAGGAGGGAAGCGCGATGGCACAACATATAATCAAAATGTTATCAAAAATCTACTATTTAATTTGAGGTTCAATTCTATGGTAAAAAAAAACTTACTTCTCTCTCTACACAAATTGTTAAGATGCACGCAACAATTAATTCACATTTAAGAAGCAATATAACAAATCGAGAGAAAAAAATGTAAGGTGTATCATTTGGAAATAATTCTTGCCATCTCTGTATGGTTACAGAGAGTTTTCATCTTTAACGGTTATGCCTCTCTCTTCTTCTTTCTAAGAAGTAGTTTCTCGATAAGAATTGTATAATTCACAAGAAAAATGCGAAAAAAATCAACTATAAAATTAAACTTAAAGGATTAATTTAAATATTTTTATGCTATTTGTTATTTTATGTGTCCCAACTGTACAAAAAGTTAGAATTCGATAGAATGGATTTTAAAATAGGACGTGTATAAAAAATGTAATTTTATGCATGAATCGCGATCTTTAAAGCACCTAGTGCAATGCGTAACAAAGTGATCAGTCAATTTGGAATGTATATAAACTTCACATTTCGCACCAATTAAAAATTCAGCTGAAAAAAAATTCATTGCTAATAGGAGGTAGAGAATCTGTTCTTTTGATAGTGAACGACAGCATTTCTAATTCCCAATTTTCGTTTTGAGTTTTATGTTGCTGCACACGTAGATGAATGCTAATTAAGTTTATAAGGCTGTATAAAAAATCTTTGAGAATGGCCCAGCTAAATATTTTAGCTGGGAAAAATATCACTCACTTAAACGGTATAAAATGTTGAAAGATTGTGGTGGTTTTCTTCACTTTCAATCATTGTTTATTCAGGTGCATCAACTTGAATTATATTAAGTTACCTACTACAACATCAGTAGACATAGGATATCTGTCTCATCAAGTTTTGAAGATCCTGAAACTCAAATAGGTATACAAAAAGAACTCACTAACTTTTAATGTTTGGCAAACTCAGAATAAAATTTTAAAATTTATATACCTAACATATACATAATTAATTAATGCTTGTATTATAGGGAGCCCTAATCAATTTTTTTCCTAGCTAAATGTGGTCTCATACACATCCAATTAAATTGGCTAAAGTATATTTTGTGTGTATAGCTCATGTTCTTGTCATTTTGATTACATTAATGAAATTGATTTGATACGTTTCATCTAAAGCTGTCTGGCTTGGAAGAGTTTTTGTCTTCTCAACCAAGTAAAAGACTCTTGTAGAGACACTTAAACGCACTGCAGGTGAGACATCAAATGTGAATGATCATTTTTATTGTTGTCTTCATTCAAATAACTCTTTTGTTGGTAATTAAACAACCGATCAGACAATACTATATATTATGAATATATGTACGTATGCCTATAATGCAGATTATATATAATATGTTAGTATTGGAAGAAATAAATTCAAATGCTTTTTTCATTGATGGTAAACAAATAATTTCTTTAGTTACATCCGTTTGTTCAGTAGTTTTGACTTAAGATTTTTGTGCAGATATTCATTTAAATTTTTTTTGGCTTTTTATAATATTTTTATTTATTTAAAATTTGAAATTTAATGATTTCAAAAAATAATCTTTATTAACGTTGCGTTGCTAATTTCTATCTAAATCTTGTCTTCAGGATCTTATCAAACAATATGAAGGCTAAAGGGGAGCCATATCTATCATGCATATACACTCAAATCTTTCAATTTTGTTCATGAGTTTCAAAATTGGGCCCCACAGAGCGACATTACGACAGTCAACAATAAATTGTAATCTTGGAGAGTCGACGATAACCACTTTGGCGGATGGTTTAATCTTTTTTATTCATTCGCCTCCTGGTAGATCTTCATCAAATCTTTCTATCCTGCTCTTCCTTACTGTAGTCAAATGGAATTTTAGACTGTGGTCTTGTATCTCTTCTTCTCGGTCTTTTCCGCATAAATTTACATAGAGAATTGCCAGCAAAAGTATAACGAAATATGAAGGAAGAGTGAAAAGTATAAAAGAAATGAGAGGTAGAAGCAGAAAAACGTCGACACACGAAGCGCCAGGGCAGCGTCAAACATCACAACCTTTTCCTTTACTCCGCCACGAGATACTTCAGGAGAGATCCAAGCTCAATATGTTAGCAATACGAGAGTGTATGTAGCCCATCTGAGAAATGGAACGATAAAATTATATGTTTGATGAAATGAGTGGTAGTTGGAGTTTGTTGTTGTTGGTTTATGAAATTACATGGTGGTCTCCCACTTAAGGGAGATGATATAAATTTCTCGAATGGAACAGTTGCAGGCCGGAACTCAGCTGAAATGTCAGGGAGGAGACGAAATGGTCATACACATTCCGACCCGAGGATGTATTTTGTGCTCGCACAATCCTGCCATTCGGGAAATGATCTCTCATGCACACAGTCATAGCCTAACAATAACGAATTACATAATTGCCATTTGTTAAGAATTTATGATATGTTGGTACTGGATTTTCTCCACACCACTTCCTCAGCCAATTGAACTGTTTGAAATGGTTTGCGTCGTGCGGAAGGGGAGTGTTATTTCTTCATAAAAACAACCTATATGGTAATTACTTTTCAGCTAATGTCCTTTTTGATGAGTTTTCATAAGAGTATACAAAAGACTTCAATGCAGTTAAGACGGGAAAATGGTTTAATTTAGCAACTTTTCCACTAATTCAATTTTCAATCAATTATTTTTAAATAAATATCACCTACCTATGTATATTTCGGCACAACAACACAGATTAAAAAAATATTCAACTTAGTTTATCTGTTTTTGACCAATTTCTGAGTTGTTTATTGTATATGGAGAAGGACCTATAAGATTTGTGTGTCTTCTCTTCCCTCTCACATTTCATCCCCCACTTGTGTTTTTTTCTTGAGCCAACTAAACAAATATTAATTTCATTTCTATTTTACCTGCCCATTTTGGTTTCTCTCCTTCTTTTGCTATTTTCACATTTTAATTTTATTTCCCTTCCTAAATCCAGAGATATAGTTTTGGGCACTCTTGATGGAATCGCTATTATTTTTTGCTGTCTGATGGTACTGCTGCTGATACCATAGTGCTTGTTTTTTTCGGGTGAAAATGCTAACAAGCATGTTAATTTTATTGTTTTCATCCTCCATTATATAAAAACGCGTTAATATTCTTTAAGTGTGGAACGTCTTTTTCCACCATTTTAAGCACCTCTGTCTTCATCCTCATCATACATGGGATCATTTCATATCTAATTTATAATAATGTATAACTATGCTCATCTTCCTTTCCAACAACTGACTGCCTCGCTATGTCTTTCTTTATTATTTTACTCCTAAGCTCACCTCCTTGGCGCATGATGGCGTTTATATGGATATGTTTGGTGGTCTGATTGTATGTGCTGATCGTGGAAACGCCTAATGTGAGTTGCATGCTCAACGGCATTATCATGGAATGACGATCATAACGATGTGCATGCTGATGTCTACGAGATGAGTGGATTATCATACGTGTGTGTGTGTGAAGTCTGTGTGAAAAGTTCGCAAGTCATTACAAAAAGTGTGAATGGTGATCGTCGGTGGGTGATCTCTTTTATGCTGAAACTTCTTTTTTTGTGCCCTCACTTGTGGTTCCTACGTGTTGAAATATTAATGAGCGCTAACGATCGTCTTAAATAATTTTATTTATATTTCCACTAATCTTCTCATTCATTTGGCATTAGCACATTAAATTAGTCCACCGTGTGTGAGGGAAATATCACGTTATGTATTAAATAATCAATATTGGTCCTGAGTCCTCTAATACATTTGTGAACATATATAATTATACATCATCCATCGCATTCTCATTATATATTTCTTGATAAATTCGCAGTAAAATCAAAGTTGAAAATACGGATAAATGAAAGTTTTAAACTATATAACTTCGTTCCTCCAATGCTCTTCTTTATTCCATTATTAAATTAAGTATTTTTATATTGTTAGACGATAAAATTCTATCCACCACTGTAAATTGTGGGTAAGTTGTAAATATCATAAAGTAACATATAAAATTAAATCTCATCCTGTTATATATGTATATACCTACAGCAAGAATAAATGGCAAAAACTCTTTTCATTCTCTAAGCCCTAGGCGGTTTTTTGTGCTGTAAATCAATAATCGACTATCCACAACTATAAAAAAGAATCTAACACTTTTTTCTCTTCCTTGATCATCATCACATAAGTATTGCCCACTATCGTCATCACACGAAATGCAAGTTTTTTTTACCTTATTGAATACGTTGTGTGATCATCAAGGGAAATTAGATGGTACCTGATTTTCGATTCATAAGGCTCAACCTGGGTTTCTTCTCTCTCTTCCACCAGTTGAATATTTTGAATTTTTAATTATGAATTTTTAAAAGATCTTTGTTTTTCATCGTTTTACTTTTTCTTGCCATTAATTTATGGCAGCGATGTCGGCTAGTATGGGTCAGTCAGGCGCCACAATCAAAAATTCTCCCGTGTTCTTTCACTCACATAAGCCATCTCACCCAGAAGAACCACACACGTTTCCCACTTTATACCCTCAGTGGGATGGATTGAGGATGATGGTGCTGATCGGAACTCATGGGAGAAATCGCCGATTGAGGTGAATGAGAAAGGTTAAAAAAAAGTTAGACGCACACTCCAATAAAAAGTAACCAACTACCCGCTCATCAAATACTGATCATGATGATCATGTTCTTAGACGTACAACATTGCATGTGGAGATCATTTCCATGGTCCATTGGAATCATTTGACTTTTTTCTATCGGTTTTTGTCCTCACTTCTTAAATTGGTCTTTCTGTCTTGTTCTCCTCAGAAATTTAGTATAGTAAATTTAATCGTGATCGTATCTCTTCACGAGACTATGTTCGATAGGTTCCCACTTTCTGTATGATAGGTGGTCAAGCGTTTCTTTTCTGTATTAGCTAAAAACACAAGAGGACAAACCATCTACAAGAAGCTATAAATAATAAAAGGTATAATACAAAAAAAAAGAAGGAAACAAACCAATTATCTCAAACAAACACAAAAATTCAGTCAGATTATGATAGATCGATTTGTGTATAACGCCACCTTATCTAACCGATATGTATAATAGTGATGGAGTTGGGGTAGAAGTTGACAAGAAAGAAAATCAAGGAGGAATTCCGAAATGTCAGAAGTTATCTTAAGACAAAGGTCCAGTGAAATGCAAACAATCCAGCCAAAATTTCTCATAGGTTAATATCACTGCATCGGATCTATACAATCACAGTTGACGATCTTGCGGTGGATGAATAAAAACCACTGTCAAGTGTCACCTGCCGAAAATATCAACTCCACTGAGGATCAATTTGAATAACGTGACAAGCAACAGCATGTCGGATTCCCTTATTCCAGCACAAACAGTCCAGACGACTTTTTCTGACCATTGCATGTGTCCCAGGGAGAACCCGCAAAAAAACTTCTTATTGTTCATACATATTTGATTCAGTTTAGTGATGGGTAGCAATATAAATTGTCATCCGGTGATCCTCCCTCTTTGTTACATACCCTAATATACCTATATTATTATATATAGTTCAAGATATTTAGATTTCTACAGTATTACAGTTTACACAGATATTGTAATTGATACAAACTGTTTTGTAGGTTTAGTATATGTAAAACGATCCTCTGGATTTTACAAGAATTAGTACTAAGGCCTATGTGGCTACATTGAGAATCATACTTCCTCATAAGAGTATTTACCATGCCTTTACAATTATATCTCTGATCACATTCTTTTTCACTCTATATTCATTGTTATTGAGTGGTTTGCAAAAAACTTTACCGAATGTAATTGGAAGTCAATAAACATTTAAAATTCGTCCAGGAGTTCTTTCAGATAAACCGGAGTTGAATAATTTTTATTGGATTGCTGCTTACCTTTATTTAGACCTATCCACCAAAAACCAAAGTTTTATTACAATAATATATTTAGATTGAGACGCAAATTATCTCTTAGATCTAAATAGGATGCAAAAAGTCAAACACTTTTTATATACATTCAAGTTCTTCTACCTCTGATCTGAATCTATACCTTATTTTTTCATTACCTCTTGCTTTTTGGTGATCTTCCTATTACATGTGATCTTATGATCCCTATCAGGATCCCCAGTCTAGAGGGTTGAATTTTGAAATTTCAACCAGGGAATGTGCAGTGGAAAAGGAAGGTATGAAGGGTGTAAATCAGAGTTGTAAACATAATTATAAGACATGAGGATCGTCTGTTTTATTATTTCATGATGAAGGAGCAAGAGCGAGACAGTCTCCTCTGGCGCTGAACATAAAACTGATCGACAGTTGCTACATGTGGCTGTGTTAACAAAAAGGTAACCCAATAATGGGTGTAACAATTGGTGGCGACACATGAAGAATAAAAAGTGTCATAAATTCCATTTATTATATTTATCCAGAGAAGAAGTGGAAGACTAAAAAGAGGCTGTGAAGGTAACAGGTTGAATGGCATTACACTTTTGACTCGTTTTTTTCTGTGTCCACTTCATCTTCACCTTCATTGGGGGGCGAGCGGAACGGTGAGAAATCAGAGGAGTGAGACAGAGAAATCTGAAGAAGTGGGAAAAAGGTGTGAATGTCTCCGTCGAGTGCTTCTTGTTCCACTGTGATTATCGTAAATTTGTCTCAGATCCTCTATCTTTTCACATTATATTTCTCCATGCATATATACAATACTGTTGAGGAACTGTTTTTCTCACTAATATCTACCAACGATAACACTTGGAGCCTGGAGTATAGGATCACGCTGTGATCACACATGATCACCATCAAATCGATATGGGGGTATAAATCATGTGATTTAAGTGTAAGAGACGCATTTTCCATTTGGAACTTTTTGTTTATACCACATCAAAACTATTCAAAACATAAATATTCTGGTTCCACAACATTTAATTAATGATACTTCAAACTCATGTCTTTTCCCTTCCGATTATTCCTTTTTGTCTTTGTGCTCAAAACAATTTATTTATAGTTGGTTTTTTAGTGTTTGCAAGATATAGGAAATGTATCGAAAAAAGTTTCAAACAACCCTCAATGGCTGAAATCCCCTCATTGATTTGACCACTGATGGTGCCTGGATGAATATACATTTTAAAGTTCTATGGTAGTAGCGCAGGAAAGAAGGGACGCGAATGCCTCGCAGGAAATAATGTTTCTGTGTGTATTTTATGAAAAATATGAGACTATAATGATGACATATTCGACATAAATCACTAAGCTTTCATGCTATCTCAAATTGCCCGTTTCAGTTTCAACTAATGGGGCGAAACATGGTGAAGTGAGGAGTCCATAAAAATGCTAATGACTGCACACTTTACTCGGTTTCTGTATCAACCACTGGGTTGCACACAAGACAGCGAAATTTATCGATTTACTCAATTCATCCATACTTTGGTGGTCATATCCCAATAAAGGTATTCATCGTATCGCAATACTTTAAATATATACCTTTGACTAAACCAACCCCTGATCAGCCTGACTCCAAACGCTAATTAGGTATCTCAATGATATCCAAAATATCCGAAAGCTCATGCTCAGACACAAAATTAAATGTGCCCCATTATATTGATAATTAAGTGATTAGTCGTATTGGTCAAATTGGTGGTGAGACCAGTCTTCGCGAACCATGAAACTTGCGCATATCATCCACTCATCTTATGCTGCTTCTTATTTCTCTCTGTATTTTGCATTTAATTAGTGTTGCTATTTATCTGTATATGTGTATTATACATATATGTTATAGGATTGTAAAGTGTTGTATTATCGGCTCCCTTTCACGATACATTGAGAAAAGGTCAATTACAATAAATCGAATCGCACATAAAACAAATCACACAAAGTGACCGAACGCCTTTGTCAAATGCTCCGATGCCGACGGTCGGTGGTCTCTCTTTTGGATGTTTTCTTCCCATCCTACTCAACCAGTCCGATACGCAGATCATTGAAAAGGCCACACAGCGAACTAAGCACGGAGATGAGCGTGGAGGAGATTCGCGATCGAGGGTCTAACAACATGATTTACTTAAATTTGAATAATTGAAAATTGATTTTGATTTTTATTTGCTGTAAACAGAAATGTTTCTGCAAAATTATGATTTTTTTCTTCTCTAAATTACCTACTTGGTAATAGTGTTACTTTAGAAAATAATGGCGCTGTCACACGGCAATAGTTCAATCACAGAATCTGACAATTTATTGAGAGCTATTAAATACAATTTCCAGTATAAGATCATCAAATTATCACTAAATTTTAATCTCTTCTGCATTTTTGAGGAATATTAAAAACAATTTTCCGGAAAAATCAATAGAAGTGCGGAAAATACGATAAATATAATTAATGTCTTAATTGAATATACATATTATTCTGGAAACATCCAATAAAATCTAAAAATATAATTTACAATAATTTTATTTAAATAAAAGTATAGTTTATTCAGTCTATAATTAACCCCTTGACCACTCGCACGGTTCATGGCATAAAGTTGGAAATTTTTATTTCGGTATTAAAGCTAAATACCAGTAGACGCGATCGTTTTGTATTACCATCGTCATCGGTTTCACTGTGCCTTTTCGCTCATCTTATTTTTTTTTACATAAATATATTCACTTACTCAACCCGTAAAGTGCTTCTTCGGGAGATAAGTGTGTATGTGTAAAGGAGATAGCATGAAAATAATAATAGTTATAAAAGTAGCAAAATAAAAAGGAAACAACCTCACAAAAACTGTCCTTATCGCTTAGGGAATTTATACTTGTAAAGACGGTTGGGAGCTCTTGACTCTTCACGGAAGGAGAAGGAAAGGGAATAGTGTATGTGGCAGGAATGGCACAGACGCTTAATTGTTTATCAGTTGTTTTAAATAAAATTGAGAGAATTGAGTAAAAGACCGCAAGAGATCCAACTAAATTCCACTCGATATATAGATATATTTAACGATCAAGCCCATAGAGTGATCCTCTGCACTGTTGGCGCCATCCATGCCAAACGCACACCATGCGGTGCATTTCATGTGTGATAATCTTCTGTGAGAGAAAAGAGTGCAAAGGAGGACGCGAAGAAATGGATGCCGATTGGGGGGATTAGTACCCAGGTATTCATTGAATTAAAATGATCATCGAACGGTGAGATTTATTGAGTGATCTTTTTCCTCCTTTATACGTTTCGGGAAAAATCTCATGGTTGTAGTTGTTACCTACAGCAGAAAACAGCAGCATCAAATAAAGTGCGTGGCAGTTACATGAAAGGAAGGTAAAAGAAAGAGATCACCGGCAATATGTGCCATTCAGTAGAGATGGTAACGAGAAAAAGAAGAGAAGAAGTTGGAAAAAAAGAGTCAAAGACACAGAGGAAGGAGAAAGATTTCGGATCACGATCGATTTAAATAAAATGTTGTCACATAAAAAGCAAAGAAGAGTTGGGAAAAGAAATAGGAAACCCGAGAAATACGGATTCCCATCGCAGGTGATTTATATTGCCATTGAAACTGTGAATGGTACAAGAATCTCTTTTATTATAAAATGAAATCAACACTTCAAGTTGGGGACAAGAGTAAGAGGGTAGGGTGTGCTTCTGCGGAGGATTTGTTGGCTTCTGGATTTCCATGTTAGAGTTTCTGGTCTCTCACTCTCGCCTCCAACTTGTCCTTCTGGTACCGAAAGAGAGATGCCCAGAATACACCTACTTGAGTATGCTGGCGATGGTTATTAAGATACATTAATGTTTTACAATTTCTCTCTTATTTTTTATCATTCAATTTTTCCATGTTTTCTGCTTCTGACGGTTCGTTTTTTTTCCTCTTCTTCTACTGCTCCATCAACCATCTCACTTCAGCTCATTCAAAGACGCAATCTTTATTCACTTGTGCTTTTGTTTTAATGGACGGACCACCCTGCTTGATTCTTTCATGGGACTCTGTCTCTGTATAAAAATTTGTTTTCACCCAAAAAATTCCTCACTATCGAGTCAATCATTCTCTTGTTCGCATTCTTATTGGTCTCCAATAGAGGAAACCAATAAATTGCCTTAATATGGCACTCTTTTCAGCTTTTGAAGACACTCCAAACAACAAAATGATCATCTGAAACCCAAGTATATATAGAAGGGATGTAATAGGCTAGCAGTCCAACGATTTAATAATCTATATACACAAAATTTATTGGGTACATTTTTATGTTTATTGATCTTCCTGCTGGGATAATGAAGGCATTGAGTATTTGGTGAAGAACCCCTTTTTTCTGGGGAGTCATTCTCTGTCATTATAATGATCGACATGTGTGTGTCGATACTTTGGCTCAAAACATCTCGTTTCAAGCTCAATTACCATCTTAGTTCTCTCACGCTAATTGAAGTGCTTGAGAAGTGGCACGCGGTGAAGAGGGATGCATTTCAGGCGAATTTAACCCTCCTTTTTGAAGAAAATCATCACGTGCCGACAATTTGGCTTTTCACATGGATTTCTGCCACGTCTTCAATGTAGGTATAGGATGATCATATACAAATTTAACCAAATGATCACTTCTTTGGATATGTATGTTTTTAAAAGGGTCTGTTATTAAAGGGAATCATATTTCAGTAAAGTTTTTTTTTTGGAGACTATAATCTA
This sequence comes from Phlebotomus perniciosus, assembly GCA_918844115.2. Classification (NCBI taxonomy): domain Eukaryota; kingdom Metazoa; phylum Arthropoda; class Insecta; order Diptera; family Psychodidae; genus Phlebotomus; species Phlebotomus perniciosus. The sequence goes on along the minus strand of CAKKOB020000147.1, from coordinate 60,111 downwards.
AATATAGAGAGTGTGCATATGTATGTAAATTTGCCAGATCAAACACATATCTCCACCAGACTTAAGTCCAAGAGTCCGAAAATGCCCATCTTTAAAATGTTTGGTATGGGTGAAATTTGGTATGGGTATATAGACCTCATTTTGTAACACAGTCTATATGAAACTTCTCCCACCTCCCTTTTTTGGCACCTCATATACAAAATTACCACTTTATTGCACGTATCTGCTTTTTTGATCGCTAAGATGAAGTGCTAGTGGGTCACGATGTACGGTGGGTTGATGGAAGTAATGTACAGTAACCTTACACTATGAGGGATTCCCCCTCCAAACCCTTTTGGTACTTTTGGCAAAAGTTCTCCTATTTTCGACTTTTGATCAGCAAAATGAATTTTCTCAATTAATTTATTGAACAAAAGTTGCTACACTAGTCATATATAGACGCAAAGCGCCCCGTACGTTGTATATAATACGAAATGTATTCAGACTAAATAATGTGGAACCCCTTGTGGTTCCCCGCCTTAGTGTAACCTGTGTGGGAGTGTCTCGCTGAAAGAATTACACGTGTCTGAGGTAGTTCAATTACGCGGTCTTATAATGTGATTCCGAAGTTGAAGCAGCTCACTTTGCTGTCAACCCCCTGAATTCAGACCTGTGGCAATTATTCGATTTATCCCAGTGCAAATTGTACCAAATGTGTCTCGTGGTGAAGCCTCGTGTGCAAATAAGCACCTAATTTTCGCACTCAACTGTTTTATACGATCATATGAACTCTTCTCTTTGAACGGATGGATGGATGGAAATTACGGTGCGAACTAACCGCACGTTTTAATTGTAATTGCCCCCATCGTTGGTCACCACACGTCGCCGCCACCTCGAGCGACCCGAGTTTCGTGTCTATGTATAACTTCACCTCAAACACTTGGCGCTTCATTATTGTGGGCCCACCAATAAATTACATGGCGAAGAAGTCCCTAATCTTGATATTACGTCACTTTAAAAAAAAGTTTTTTTTTATTTTATTCTAACCCGCGTTGCTCTTTAGGAAGTGAGTGAGAAGGGAAAGAAATGAAAAGAAAAGAAATGATAATTACAATATCGTCTTCATGGTTCGTATAGCAAACAGTTCACGAGCACCAATTACAAGTTTTTGACACCTTCAAGTGTACTTCTTGGAAATGAAACAATAAAAATGCGGCAAAAGAGAGGTAAAATGGCTGTAAAAAATGAAGAGTATAAATTGAGTACAAATAATAATTATATAAGTAAACTGTGGATGATGTTTCTGATCTCTATCATTACTATAAATTTTCATCTCGCCTTTTGTTTATTATTAATTCTCATTAACATTACAACTTTATTGTAAACCGAGACATTCTTGTACCATCATAATTTTTTTTCACCTCTTCTCATCATGGGGCACATGAAATTAATAACATCAGGTGAGATGGGTGAAATACAACTGCAATGCAGTTTTAGTGGTTTATATAAATTAAGGGATAACCAAATTAAATATCTTAAATATTTCGTTAAGAAAAGTATTTAGGAGAGAGAGAGAGAGGCAATTTTAACATAAAAATTTGAGTTTTTTCTGTTCAAAGATACTCAAGTGTTAGCTGATAATTTATTAATTTTCGGAAAGTAATAATCTCTGTAAAAATTAAAAGCAAGTGGAAATACCAAATCTATATATATAAAGTAGTTTCTATTATATATAGGTATATTTATATGTTTTTTCTATCATTCTTTTTGCCTTTTAAAGTGCCTTCCGCTACTAGCAAAATATACAGCAATTTCACGGAGATTTTATAGTTTTACTCAAAAATGGTAAAAAAAGAGAAGATAAAAAGTCCATTAGGCAAAAAATTACTTGCATATTTTCTCTTTGGTATGGAATCTTGCTTGCATTCTTTTCTGCGCCCAGGAGTTGACCACTTCCGTGTTTTTGCCTGAAAACATCCCCTTATAATTCCGAGACTGACGCCCGTAAGTCAATATTTCTGGCAAATCTCGTGAAACAAAACAGCAATTTTCAAACCATTATCTTGTCCAATTGACTCTGTATGATAAATTGAGCCGGAGGGACAGACTTCTGGGGGTATCTCTTCTTTCTCCACCTCCTTTTCTGTGTGGGTTTTTCTTTTTTTTACTACTTCACCCGAATCGCACGTCTTGAGAAGTTATAACAGAGAAAATAAGAAACACATTTGGATGAAATTCCTCAATGGCACCAGACAGAGTCGTGACATGCGAAAAATGACAGCCGGACGATGTTTCCAGCCAATGTTGAAGGAATCATCATCTCTTTTTCTCCTCTAATGCCTAATTTTTGACCATCATTCTCACTCTGTTATTTGTTTTCGTCAGCAATAAAGCGACAGGAGGGTCAAGTCTCTATTAATCTTCCATCTAGCTTTTAGACCTTACGATTAATAAGATGGAATGGGGATGAAATTTTCAATATATCATTGAATTCTTTCGAATTATATTTACACCTTTCCTGGCTTGAATTTATTTCAAGAAACACTTCCTTTTTTACCTGATCAAACATTATTATATACAGTGGTTTCTTTGCTCCCTCTATCCTATATCAACTTCGGTTTAATTGGTCAGCTGTGTTTAGCCCTCGATGGTATTCAAATGGCTTCCCTAATTATTAATTAATACACACGAAGCACCACCCAAAGAGTAAATTTTTACGACCATTCGTTGGTGCTTGCTGATGGCTTTTCACTCTCCTCCTTTTTTCTGGCTCTCTAAACATGAATTATCACGGAATTGTTGAAATTCCTTTTGGACTTGGATAATATTTCCAACTTCGAGGATCATGGGTGCACATTTTCTTCATTACCATTCCTTCTTCCATCCCTTTTCTTGTGTTTCAACGGTTTGGATTCCAGTGTGGTCACCAGTTCTCCCAGGTTGCATTTTTATATTGTTGAAAATTGCTTCGAAACAAGCGTTCGAGAGGAGAAGCCCCAAAAGAGCCCATTAATAGAGTGTTTATGGTCATAAGTTTTTTCACAAGCAATTCGTGAATTGGCTCCTTCTTCTCCTCATCGCTTTCCAACCACGAGCAATATACTCTTCCACCTACCTCATTTTTCTCCGTAAAGTCTAAATTACCTAGTAAGCTCGTCGTCGTCGCTGTCGTCATAATTATTAATTGTGAGAGGCGCCTCCTGCTTGGCCAGGGGCGAAATGTATCCAAAAAGAACTGAATTGGATAATGATGGTACCAATTGGGAAAGAGTTTGTAGCTGAGAAGATTGGTGAGGTTTTTCTCTGGTGCTGTTGAGATTATGGGGCGTATAAGTCAACTCATAACTATGTACAACATAAAATTTGCTTACATGTAGGTATGCTCATTTACCTATATACGCATTAAGAAATTTTTTAGCAATTTATCTAACAAGTTATTCATTATTGTTAAAAAAATCAATTAAAATATAAGAAGTCTGCCTCTCTTTCACGAAATTGTCGACCCCTGAGTTAAAGTGAAGAAAAAGGTGTACAAAAAGCAAGGAGAAAGATCGCACGAGTGAAAAAAGAGTTGCTGGACCTCCAGGATGGTTGTATTTAGCAATTAATTGAATGTCTGCCGTTTTTTCTGCTCAATACAAACACTGGCCAATTTAATGGAGATTTTCTCTCTCCCTTTGACGAGGTGCAAATCTGACAATACCCAAGGGAGAAGAATGACGAAGATTAGGGAATCTTAGAGGCGCCTCTGGATTGGAAGACTGCCAATCTTCTTATTTGATTTGATGAGCCTCGTGCACAGAGACAGAGATTCCTCCGTATAGAATCATGCAGGAGTTTTAAAGCTGGGTAGAAAAGATTGGACAATGCGAATGAGGAGAAGATGAGGAAAAGACGTTGGGCAAAATGATAATTGGATGTTTGTTTTTCCACCGTGCGTATACAAAAATAATAATAACCAAGTTGATGTGTGGTGATCTATAATTACCCCCTTGATGCATGGAGCAGTTGTAATCTGTGAGTTTCTTTTCCTCCATCCTTCCAACATCATCCTCACCTTTTTCGCATGCTGTCTTCGAGGCGCCCCAATGCTAAATATCACTTTTGTACCTGGGTGAGATTTTTCTTCTCTCCTCATCGTGTGTGTCTAATTGTCCGCGAAGAATGATGAATGTGTGGATATTGGCACTCGAGACCGGTTGCTCCAAACCCCTCCAGCAATCATTTATCATGTGTAAATTACCAATTTTCTCCATTTTCACAGTAGGTATTTTTGCCACTAACACTCCTTTTCAATTTCCGGAGACTCCGATCTAAACTGACCTCTTCCTCATTTAATCTTAAAGGCGTGGAGATGAAGTTGTTACAAAAATCATCCCATCTTCAATATGATGATGTTCTCGAACAGACGCCAAGTTGTCCTCTGCACTTTGTCACAAATGGTAATAAATCACGTTTTTCACTCCCACTTCCACTTGACTGGATACTGTTTCTCACCACATTGCGTCCTTTTGCTCATCATAATGACACATTAATATTCGAAATGTTTACATACATTTTCACTCTTTTGGAACATTTTTTGTCGCAAAATTACGAAAATTACAAGAACTTAATTGATGCGGGTATGTTGGAAAAAATGTGTGAATATATTTTCCATAACTGATATTTTTATTCATCAAAAATATATGTAATTCATAATGATTTAAAACAGAAATATTTATGCAATTTTGTGTTGCGAATATTTCAAGTCAATACGTTGACAAAATTACATCTTTATACAACATGAAAAAGCGATAGGTATATAAAATTACAAGTTAAATTTATATATTTTCTTCTTAAAAAATTAACAAATTTGAATTAGGTATTATTATATTATAATAACAATTGAAAGTAACTATTTTTATATTTACAGAAATTTTAATGCCCCACTGGTTGGCCTGGTTGGTCTAAGTTACATATAACGATTTCACTATGCGACCTTTTAAAATGATTTCTTGGAATTAATTCTAACCACTTACAAAAGTATTCGCAAATATATTTTTTCCAGAGAAGAAATTCTATTTTAACATTAGCATTCCAACGCACAATTTGCACGTTCTTTTAGGATTAATTCTTCCCGGAGAGAAGAATTTTGATTTGATGTCTTCCATGCAGTTTTTCTTAAGAGCTCTTGCAGATGTGGAAGAATGGAATGGAAGAAAAACAAATAGACACGTGTAATCTCTTCCTTGGCTCAAGGAAAACAAATCAAGGGAGAAGAGAAAAATATTTATTCAATTTTATCATAAAGTCAAATCAAGACCCACAAGACTGGTGAAATTTCTGTCACTTTTGCATTTGAGATGAGTTGACTTCTTGTGAGTTTCATATGACACCCAAGGAGTGACTTTGATGGGAAAGTGTCGGATTTCTCGGTGATTTGAGAACTCCTCCGCATAGTTTTCTATTACAGCCTGTTTACCTCTTCAAGAGGCAAAACTCCTTCGGCAAGCTTGCCAACGTGATTGTCTTACTGTGGAAAATCAGTAAAGCAAGAAATTGTCGAAAAGCCATTAACGCTTGGTAAACATTTAATCCTTTTCATACAGAGATTTCACACTCTGTGTTGGATGATGCAGAAGGAATTGACGGTGTTTGCCTCTTGCACAGAATTACCATTGCCGCAGTGGACAAATAGGGGGCATAAAGAGTGTGAAACGAGAGGAGATATGGTCTTATTTGTTATATCTGTGTAACGTGCTAAGATGGGGGCGCGAGGAGGAGTCGCGTCAAATGTAAATTTATTCAAAAAATCACTCAGAAAACAAGTTCTTCCCCTTCATGGTTGATCGTATGTGTACCGATATGTAGACAAACAGAAGGTGAATAATGGACCTCTGTGGCCATTGTAGATACACTTCTGATTCTGACCATCATCATGGAGTTTCAATTAAAGGATTAAAAGTGTGAAAATTTAAAAATTTCAACCTTACAAAAGCTTTCCCTTTCGATTGACGTACAGAAAAAGAGATTTTATGGATTGTACAGCACCCCGAAACATCTGCTGCGTAATAACAAATATCACCTTTGCATATTTAACTTCATTATTATGATCGTGACAATCCCAATTTGTGCTTCACACTGACTGCCTGAGTCATATTCTCAATTTTTATTTCACATCAGCAGGAACAAATTGTTCTTTTTTGTTGCAACCGAACACGATATTGCATTTCAATAAGATTATATACTGAAGATACATGTTGTTAATCTCAATACAAATATTGTCCAATAATAATAAAAAATTCAGATGGTAGTAATTGAATTTCTATAAAATATCTGATACAATGTATTTAACTCGAAACACGCGACACGTTTATACTTATTAATATTTTGAAATTCAAAAAAATACACTTATAATTATTGCAAAAATTATATCTAAAATCTGTTATCACAATAAAATAGTATGATTAGGTACACTTATTTGTTTAATAATCAAATTTTATCTTCTCACACTTTTTAAATTAATTCTTTGTTCATTCATTCATAAGAAATAAAAACCAAAATTATATTTAACAACAGTTAACGCTAGTAAACTTTTTAACTATTTTTTATAAATATAACATACAAAAATCCAGATTCAAATTATTGTATGAGGAAATATGTACCTAATTGAAATTAGATAGTGGTAATTGCTAATTTTTTGTTATTATTTTTTTTACATAATGTGTAAATGTAGGCTTTCTCACCTGTTAAGAGATGAAACTAAACATTGTCGTAATTTGGCGTGAATCATGAGGAAATTTCTTCAATGACCCAAATAAGAAAACAATTATTGCTCAGAAATGAGTCAGGTACTAACTTGACAGTGTTGTAAGGATATCTTCACAGTGGGAGAGAATTCTTTTGGTTGTCTGACTGAAATGCAATTCAGTTGGTTTGGTTGGTAATATGAGAATAACCTGGAGGAAAGGAAGACAAAGAAGAATTTTCAGTGACAAAAGTCTCACTAAGATACACACTTGACCCTTTCCTGTAAATTACCTTTTGTGCCTCTTAATATTTGCTGAATTGTTGAATACGCAAAAATCACTTAAAATGCATTATTTTTCCTGTCTCGCTCTTTTTACACTCCCCAATGGACTTTCGTGTGACTCATATGGAATTCTGGCATAAAATTCCAATATTCGACTGCAAAACATTTTCTTTGTTCAAAATATATACAGCCCGAGAGTTATTTGACTTTTTTCTGATGCGCATGGGCAGGAAGAGGGAAGTTGTTAAGATCATTTCTATGATAATGCATTTCTTCTGAATTTTGAATATATAATATTGTCAGGTGGACTAAGCTTTCTCTTTCTGCTCTTTCCAGGCGAATGTTTCCTTCTGTGAGAGTGACGTTGTCAGGCCTCGAGGAGGACGCCAGCTATTGCCTGATGGTGGAGATGGTTCCAATTGGTGATTGTCGGTACAAATTCAGCGGATCCCAATGGGTTCCAGCGGGTGGAGCTGAACCACAGAGTCCACAGCGTATGTACCTTCATCCCGACTCTCCTGCGCTTGGGTCACACTGGAATTCACAGCCTGTGTCTTTCAGCAAAGTTAAACTCACTAACAATACTCTCGACAGCAATGGACATGTGAGTAGTCTTGTCTTATAAATTCTTATATTTTTTTCAATTGTTTCAAATACAATTTTCGTTGTCACATAAAATACATTGATCATGCGTAATTTATCTTTTATGCTTTTTTGTTTTTTTTTTTTTCTAAAAATCAATTAAGTTCTTTTACTGTTTAATATAGTCTTGAAACTGTCCATCTTATGTTGTGATACTCTTTGTGCTGGGATGTCTTTGGGAATGCTCCACTTGAAACAATGGTCTACTGTATTCTCTAAACAACTTGTCATCAAAGAATTAACGTGTCACTGTCTATCGGTTTTCTTGAAATATTACATATTCCTTATTGCCACTCGCAAGGGCTTAATTGCATATAAAAGAGGAATATGAGGGATTGTTTTTTAAATCATGCTTACCTTGTATTAAATTTTAATTATTCATTAATATTCTTGCGCGAATCCATCAGAATCACAGCATATTTAATCGAGAGACAATTTTGTATTGTGTAAAAAATATTCTTTGCTGTATAAAGTTTTAACACATAAACGAAGCATATAATATACAAAAAGGATCTATATGATACATATACAAGTCTTCCAACTTTCTCGAATTGCAATAAGGTACATAATATTTCCCATATCGCTCTATTTGGGATGTCATCTTTGAAGTTTTAAGAATATGTGAGATCAATAATCACGAAACTTTTCCTGCAGATGACCCAACTATTTAGAAAAGAAATTAAGAAAAAAAAATTGCCAGAAACGTAATCACTTTTTTGTCTTTACGCAAACCTTTGCCATAATTTAATGCAAAAGTTAAAGACTTACCTCATTGAAGTTGAACAAATTCCAGGGTTAAGAGCAATTTTTTTCCATTTTTATTAATCAAAGAGAAAAATTGCACGAATGGCGAATGTTAACATCACGTAGACGCTATACGAACAAGGCATTTAAACGTGTCATCTCTGTGCACTGAATAAATTATTGACTGCATCTGCTTATATTTAAGTGTTTTTGCGCAATTAAGAGGCACCTCTTCAGTTTAATGCCTTCTTGTGTGGTTCTTGCTGCCAGTGAAATCCCAAGAGAAGGTTTATCTTTCTTTTTCTTTTACTTGCACGTGTAAGATATTGCGTGATTTCGGTGATTTTCTCAATGTTTGAATACCTACTGTGTGCGGAGAAAATTGACCATCAGTTCCACTGATGCTGATTGAGATCTCCTCCTGAGGCATCGCGGCATGTATTTTTTTCTTGCTGAAAATAATCCCATAATTGTCATCAAATCCCCCCTAGAGTTGTATCAATTTGACAAATCTCAAACAATTTCTCTAAATGTGTAATTTTCGTCTATTTATCTTCCCACTTTTTGTGAAATTCTCACCGTGGAGAATCTTTTACATTAGGTTGAGTGAAAAAGACACGGCGCCAAAATGATGGTATTCAGACCTAATTGTTGCCGGTGATCACAAGAATAAATATAACGTAAAACGTAGGGGATGTTATGGACAAAGAGGGACGAGAAAAACAAACTTTTGCCGACAAAGGTAAAATAAGATCCTGGCATTGTGTGTGACAAAGCGGAAGCTTTAAAATGAACACTAACAACAATAAAAAAAAAATGTATTCAATTGCAATAATTTAATTGGGCCTAAAGTGAGAAATATTCAAATAAATCATTGAGATCTATACTCTTCATTTCGTATGAAGTTTATACGCATATGTACATTACACACAGACTATGTATATAAATAATGAAATTCAAAGATCCTACTAGAAGCCCAAAGGAGTGTCAAATGAGTTCTTGTCATGTAAGAGCTCCTGGTGATTAGTTTAAGGGGGATTAGGCTCACTTTTCGAGTGGTTTGGTATTAATGGCGTTTTATGTCCCACTGAATAATGAGTTTTTTCATCCGTTTTGCAAAGCCCATGGGCAATTCTTCAGAGACTGATCACCATTCTTCTCTCAAGAGGAATCCATTCTTTCACTCCCTACGGGGATGAGTATAGATGAGCCGCAAGTACATATTATATTGGATTAGGGCTCAAGAATGGTGATGATCATATTCTTGTGAAAGACATACATATCTTCCATGTGTCTCCGGGGAGTTTTTTTTTTGTTATCTGTTGTTGCCAACATTATTGTGATGATACTTTATGTGAAAAGTGGCAACAAAGGAAGGGAGTAAACAACAAGCCTCCAGCCACTCTTGCTGATTTTCAATGGGAAAGTTTAAGGGATGTGTGTGAAAAATGGACACAAAAGGTGTTTGGAGGGACACGGAGCTTTTGTATCTCAATTTGCACCCAATCAGTGTAGCCACCATTGTTGTGGCATTCCTATTCATTGCTCCTCACCCTGAATTTTTATATATACATATAAGTATATGTATTTGAATGACAGGCGAGATCTCATCTCCTATTTGAGCACCAATTCATCCAATTTATTCAATAGGCCCGATAGACTGGGAGAAGGTTGTTTGTTTTGGGTGATTGAGAGATTTCACGGCGAAAAGAGGTGGAAAATCTCAAGATGCATGACGAATTGGATCTCCCTGGTGGCTACACAGGAGAAATCCAATCAATGAAATACACCCGAACGATCCCAGCGCTCTTTAGCGCGCCTCAAAGTGGTGACGGCACGATCTCCCCAGCCATTCCAACAAGTCTGGACTCCAGCATAGCACTCGGACCGCCCACTGACCACCAGTCGGTTGGACCAACTCCAGCGGTTTTCTCGGGTCCACTCTCTTTAGTCTTTCATTCGCTCCACCACCATTGGCGCCCATCTTCGGGGCAAATTTCATCACTTTTGCGCGGCAACAAAGCACCTTAACAAATGTGATACAGTACGACATGAGAACGCAATATCACTTGCAATATTGTGTGATTTTTATGGCTTTCGCCATCGTCACGCAATGAATGTGTTGGGTCGGAAAGCTCAGCGAGTGAGCTTTTTGGCGTGGACGCGTCTGCATGACACTGTTACCGGATAAATTTGATGTTTTATGGAGCCACACAGAACTTCTCATGAAACTCATAATGATGAGATGATGATGTGGATAATTTCCTGTGGGAGATCGAGGAGAGAATTAAATTCGTCACACATATTATGATTATTTCCCACTGTGGATGTGACACCGAATGACATGTTAGCATGAACATCAATCATCTGAAATGTTTATATCTCTTTTCATCATGTGGATTTGTAAACTGCAAGAGTAATAAAATATACACAAATGTATTTTAGGATTTTAAAAAGGATACAAGGATTGTATTGCTATAAAAACACTTTCTATATTATAGGGGTCAAATCTTGTCTTATATAACAGTTTAATTTTGAGATATTGAGCTTCAAAAAATTGCGGATTGACAGCGGTTTTTCAACTAATTAAATTATTTAAAATAGTTATGTTTTCACGACAAACGACAAGACTTTCCATAAGACAAGACTTGACCCTATTATATTATTTTGGGGAAAGATAATTTAGAAAATATGGATGCGAGTAAAACACATCGACAAAATTGTTTATGATTAAACTTTTATTCTGTTTATATACAAATCAAATTAGGATTAATATAATATTTTATGATTTTTTATAATTTTTTAAATTACTAATATATATTTTTTTAATTTTTACAGATTGTTCTAACAAGTATGCACAAATATAAGCCTCGCCTTCATGTGATCCGGACATCAGAGCCAAGCCAAATTCCCTGGTCACCATCTCAAGTCTTCTTCTTCCCGGACACGGAGTTTGTGGCAGTTACAGCATATCAGGTTAGTCCACAGAACAGCTTATTCAACTTTATTAGTCTCACATAAATGATCCTCATGAGAGGATGTTTGGCACACAAATATACCAGAGAGTCCTTTATGGCTCCATACAATTGATTTTAGAAGGGCTTGTTGTGCTCTTGAGGCCAATCTCAAGTGGTTCCCTTCTGGTGGCGCACTCACAAGTGCGTCGACAGAATTCTTCGACGAAAGGATCGAAGGAGGAAGAACTTGGAGAAGGCTTCTTTTCTTTCTTTCGCTCCGACATTTGTCACTTGTTCTCATTGTCTGGATATCTGTCTGCCTCCGAATCTCTTCCTGCAGTTTTTTATCCACTCTTTGGTTGTCTTTCTGGCCTACGCTATCGCTCAAATCTCTGTTTCTCTTTCATTTCTTGAGGACTCCACGCAAAGACTATGAATTGGCGGCAAAAGTCCAAAACACTGTTCACTCTTCAGGGAATCTTGTTAAATGAATCGAATCTCTTTGGGCGCCAGATCGAGTTTCACGCATTGCCTTTTGTCCTCAAATAAAATGTCGAGTCGACGTTGTGGCGATTGCGAGAGCACAAAGTGACTATTGTCTCTAAAAGATCTCTGAAATTTCCTCCTGCACCAGAAAATTTCTAGAGGCTAACTCACTGTGAGATTAAGTGTTTATTAAATTTACTAAATTATTCTGCAATAAATAAGATAATTTTCTTCAAATGGTTCAATCGTGATAGGTGAATTTATGGCAAAATTTTGATTGAAGATGTTATTGAATCATCTCTGTCAGTTATTATTCAATTACTTATTAGCCCCCTGGCGACTGGCATTTCGGAAAATTCAGCGTTAAGACTGTGTATAGTAAAAAAAACTCACTTTTCAAGAGATGCCAGAGAAAATTCCGCTTAAGTTATTTGTAAAGAAGATAAAAACTGTGCATTAAATTAAAATAATGCGGATAAAACAAAAAAAGAAAAATTTTGCCGCCAAATGTGGGCGATTCAATTAATTTTTGCATATAAAAAGTCGTCATTCACACTTTCTGCATGGAATAAGCTGCGAGGGAAGGGCGAGAGAGGATCGGAAACTGTCTGGCGGTGACATTAATTTATTCCAGAGCTCTCGCTAAATGTGCAATTAATCGATTGTGCAGTTGAGGCCAGTGAGCAAGTCTTCCTTTTAAGAGTCTCATGATATGCCAGCTCTATTGAATATCCCACCGGCGGCCTTTCTTCTCGCTCTCAAATTCCATCGCGGTGTGTCGGCAACCAAGCACTGAACTCAATGACTCTCATCCACTGTGTAATAATTACCAGCTGTCGACTTTTTCAAACATGGAAATTATTTGATTAATCCCACTTCCAAGTGGGTGTCCAGCGAAGACCAACAACACGGCGCCTCTCTCTGCGTGTATTTACCAGCTCATTTATCTGCAAATTACTCCACTGAAATTCCATCTAATTCCATTCAATTGATATTGAGTGCATATCACATACATGGAGAGCTACCATTGAAATCCACTCTTGAGTGGATTTTTCGCAATTTTCAATTAAAAGTAACGCACTTTTGGCTTATATTGAGTAGATGTTTTTTTGTAGTTCATTACCTGCGATTCCCGTATGGCCACCAATTATTGTGCGAAAACTTTAATAAAAGAAATAAGACAGCTTCATTTTCTTATATATGTAATGGAATGAAGACCATTAGCTTTTATTGTTACATATATGAATAAAATAGTTCTTATAATAATCCTAATATTCAATCCAATCTTATATATGTATAAATGTGTTATATGTATAACTAAGTAATGAAAATAAGCCAATCATCACTAAATTTTCTACATTTCCACTTCATCGCGTTATTGTCAAGACGGTGTGCATTAATCAATTGGCTTGAATATTGATTCTATCTTGCGTTTGAAATGTTTTCATCTTTGCCGAAAGATATGCATACATGCTGTGTCACGCAAGAGATCATCATATACTTTAACCACATACCTCAGTAATAATTTTCGATTACGCGAAAAGATTAAAAAAAAAGTATCACTTTTACCCTCGCGAAGACGCAAAAAATTATATTCCTGAGAGTTTTATCATAAAAAAGGACTAAACATAAGCGTAGCAGTAGGAGTTTTGAAGAAGGTCCTTTAAGGAATGAAGATTCAATGAAGACGGTGGCCATCAGGAAAAAAAAGTTTCGTTAGATAGAGATATAAAACGGTATGAGGAAGGAGACAAGAGAGAACGTCTAATAAGTCACTAGAGCGTGTGATCAGATCAAAGCACCGCTCTCGGATTAGCTTTTGATCCTCCTCACCGTCATTCCCTTTGCAAGGCGACGATGAGCGGCATTTTCGGGTGATCTCTTTGAAACATGGATCACCAGACTGTCCTCCATGTCTTCTGATGCACATGCAAAAAATTTATGCTCACTCAAGTGCATATATTTTGCGACGGTGTCCTCGAAAGGGATTCACACGTCAAGAGATGGAGGTGAGCTGGAAAGGGGCAATTTTTGTGGTTCACCTACAAAATTTACAAGATACATCCTCTTTGGTCTTCACGCCATGTGCATGTCTTCGGCGTCGATGAACACAATATTCGATGCGACAAATATGAATGTTTTCTGCATTGAAGATTTTTCAACGCGAATCATCGGCTCGTGATATATAATATTTCATTCAGAATAGATGAAGATTGTCAGAGACATGACAAAAGTTATTAATTGGACATGGGGATCGAAAGGTTTTATGCACTAATGCAAACGGAATCTTGAAGATCCATAAGGCTATGTACATATTCCTCCTTCAAAAATAAAATAATTAATATTATGACTCGGAGAGAAGGACACATGTGGTATGCAAAAGGAATATGGTAATTTCGATAAGAGATAATTGTTGTGTTTGAAGAAAATTTTCCGAATACATTAGACAAATATACCATAATCACCTTTAATTATGATTTTAATAAGTTATTTTTTCTTAGCCGGTCGAGACACATTCAGTCTCTGATTTTATCATGGCTAATAATTACGAGTATTTTTTCTCACCTATAGAAGATGACAAAATTTATTTGCACTTTACTCACCATTCACTTTTCCTTTAACAAGTCAAAAAAACATCATACCACATGTTTGAGGCCAACACAATATTAGTTTTTTCCCTTAAATTTTTGACCTGAAATCTTAAAGATATGAAATGGTTTTACGGTGTAATTTCTATTGAACACTTTTTCTAATTGATCCCTCCTAATGCATATCATTAGGGGTTTTGAAAAAGCAATAAGACAACAGTTGTATCGTCTGAACACTCTTCTAGACATTTTGCTGATTTAAAATTTTCTCGTATTTCTTCACTTATTTGCAAAATGTTAAATAACAGATGGGTTTAGGGCGTTACTTTGGACACTCATCGTTTTCGCTGTAATTACATAGATAGTGCAGGTACTTTACTCAGAATGACTTCACAGAGTACCTGGCACTCGGAAGACTCTCTGCAATCAATTAGTGTTATCGCTTTAAAGGTTGGGATTCCTCAAATTTTTTGCTATTTCTGGTCTTAAATTTTCGTTTTTTGATTTCATAGCAGTGATCTTTATTGCTAAATTTAACTAAATTTAGCAGAGGAAATTCTTAAGAAGATCTAAAAAAAAATTTAACGTTTTTTTTAGAATCCTCACAATTTTCTTCATAGAATAAAGATTTGAAAACGTTTTTTAAATAAAAGAAAAACAAATATTCAATATTCAATATGCTGAAATTTTCTCCAGGAACATCGTAAGATTTTGAATGGCTTGGAAATATAAAGAAAATGGATAGCAACATCCTATAAGGAATTACATACAATTCATGAAAAGCTCAAGAAAATCCAAAAGTTTCATTCGGGAATTTCTTTATAGGAAATTTACAAAATATTCAAGATCTCAGCTACATACTTACATAAATATTTCTTTTAAAACTCTGCATAATATTTCAAAGCCTTAGGGTGGAGGCATGACTCAAGGAACGTCTTGACTTGGGGAACGGTTCAAATAAAATCTTAATTCTGGGGTTTTTTATGATTTTTGAAGAACCTAATCTCTTTATTATTAAAAGCGCTAAGATGTCATTAAAAATGAATGAATAAACTTCAGAATTAGGATTTTTATTTGAACCGTTCCCCAAGTCAAGACGTTCCTTGAGTCATGCCTCCACCCTACATCAAAAAGTTCTAAACGATTGTGAGGGCTCTCAAAATGACCCAAAAGCTATTGAAGAACTTCTAATGTTCCTAAAATGAATTTATAATATAAAAAATTCCCAAATCTCCTGATTTTGGATGTTTTAAGAAATGCTTAAAATCTCTTGTAGCACTTTTATACTTCTTACTTGATTATATTCAAACTGTACAACATTTCTATCCATAATATATCCCCTTTGCCATATGCTCAAAATATTCTTATATTCCAAATCAATCTACATTTTTTTATTGATAAAAAACATTACTTTTCTCGCTTTTCCAGAATGATCACATAACAAAACTGAAGATCGACAACAATCCTTTTGCAAAGGGATTTCGTGAGACAGGACAGTCACGCTGTAAGCGTAAGACAACGACATTGAGTCCGGGGGGTGGAAATGGTGGCGGATCATCATCCATGACCCTCAAGTCAAATGTGTCTCTCATGGCAACTTCTCTCAAGTCTGCCAAGAGTGACCCCACGATGGCTCACAGTGCTACAACTGCTGAAGAGGCGAGTCGTCATCCGCCGAAAAGGAAGCGTGCCAACAGTTCTTCAGGCTCTGTGTCATCCCTCGATGATAGTGGCCTATCGATTTGTGGCAGCTCCAGTCGGACCAGTTCACCCTCCACCAACACGGAAGACGCCTCACCAACACGATCAATTGCTCCGACGGCACCTGGTGGGGATCTTGAGGCCCTTCGTGGCCTTCCTGCGCCGCCGGAGACAATTCTGCAGCACTATAGTGCCGCCGCCGCTGCTCGTTCGAATTGGATTGATTTCGCGCTCTATTTTTCAAGAGTCTCTGGTCTACCTTTAACCCCTTACCAGCACCCAGTGCCCCACCACCCACAGACCACTGCTGGCTATGACCTGCTGGGTCCTTATGGACATCAGTACCCACCTCTAGCCGCCGCCGCGGCACCCTTTGGCGGCAATGTGCTGATGCACCTCGCGGCGGCCCACAATCTGCGATCACCACTCGGTAGTAGCCCTCATTCTCCCACCCATCATGGCGCTGATTCGACACGCAGTGGCGCCAAGAATAGCTTCACTATTGATGCCATCCTTGGCCGTGAAGAACAGAACTGAGGGCTGTCGCTCAGGATCACATCTCTCATTGCATTTCCTTTGACTGAATTGGTGCATTTCTTTTACAACAACCTCATAATTTGAACGATGCTTAGAAGCGATAAATGAGCGTGGATAATTTGATAGGACAAAAAGAAGAAGCAAAAGTGCCTCGAATGAATGGGAAAGTGTGGCGAGTATGGAGAACACGCCCACGTATTAAGTGTGCTTTATTATATAGAAAAGAATAATATTAATGTAGTGCCATTTAATGTGTGAAAGAGAAGATTGAATTAAAGATGTAAGAGAATCACAAAATCTAAATTTATTAAAATTCCTATAGGACATTTTGTAATAAATACCTTTCCTCCATGATTCTACACGGCTCATACCTTTTCTGTATTCTAAATAATGAAGAGAAAAATAATAACTAGAGAATCATATTCAATTGTATTTATAAGTTAATTAAGTGTATTTCTTTTTCTTTATAGTGCAATGGCAAAATTTTTTGTAGACAATTTCTTTACCTCCTATTTGTGCTTAACAGATGAAATATTTATTTAAATGCCACCTGTCCTAAAAAAATGTTTTTGTCCAATATTTCTGTGTCATTAGAATGTTCTAAGATGATAAAATTTACACAAGGAAAACCGCTCTCCAGTTATATTCAAGATAAATCAAAATTGTTCAGTGAAAATAAATTGTGAAATGGTAAAATTATTCTGTATGTCCAAAGAGAATAAATATTTTTGTAAATAACTTTAAAAAGTTTTTGTTTGTTGAATGAAAAAGAGTTTCCATTATGTATAACAAAGAAGATTGCGAGCTTTTTATCCAAATGATGAGGTGTTCAAGCAACTGATCCGAAACATCTTCACGAACTACTCCAGCCTTTAATAGACTTTTTATCACTTCCTCCCTATTAAGTGACCACTTTTGGAGATTGTGTCTTAATTAACGCAATTTTAATACTCTGTTTCCCAAGGCATTTCATGAAAAGTACCAGAACGATCTTATATTGGCCTTTTTATGTGTTTTAGTGTACAAACCGTACAAACACTTTTTGTCGGCTCTCACTAAGCAAAAACATATTGATTAAATTTCGATTGGTGGTCTTTCATAGGAAAGACGTTGATTGATAGAATTAGGATGGACATGATTTTCGAATAAACAGATCATGGGCATAGAGGAGAGAAGGGAGAAGACTCTTGGAAGAACACGCAGGTAAAAATGTTTCAATTTATACTGCAATTATATTTGGTTTTATTATATACATGAGGCGCTTCGCGCCTCATTCTGTTGAACTTATACGTGTATTTGCAAGGCTCTTGGAGCTGCGCGAATTGATACTTTCCGGCAGTTCAAGGAAAAGAGGAAAAAAGGAGTTACTAATACAGAGAATTTCTGTTCGATCAACCATAATCATAAATGTTTCGCAAAACCCGAAAAATCTAAATACATAATAATGTTTTGCTTAAAACACTTAAAACGCTTTACTCGCTTTTTATTTTTATTTTTACTTATAATTTCATAAAAAATAATAAATAAAGCTAAATTAAATGAAGAAAAAGATAACATAAATTTATTTTTCGTTTTAAAACACTTTGAAACATTTTTAAGCTTTTTTAAAATGTCTAACAATATGTTTAAAGTTTTCATATTTAAACTTTTAGCTTTTAAAGGTGTTTAAAAGTTTTTTAAAAGCTTTTAAAAACAATTTCAAAGTGTTTGAAGGAATTTTAAGCCTTAATTGGGGCATGAAGGGGTTACTCTAAATAACTGTTGTAATGGAGCCCAGTCTGATATATATTTCAGCTTATGATATAGGTACATAAGCCGCATAAGCCGCTTCCTTTATGTTAAAAATTGAGAATGTCTTTTAAAATTTACTAGAATTTAGAAGACATAAAATAAGAGGGGAGGATACTATCAGTACCAGGTGATTTGTTTTCCAACTTCTTAAGTATCCCAAGAAACCCCACCGTCTAATCGGAGAATGAAGCCAATGCAATGGCGAAAAAATTAAATTTTTTTAAAAGTGCTCTTCATGAGAGCAAATATTTTTCACAAATTCAGTTTAGAAGAAGCTCCGAAAATTGAGCTTTTAAAATTAAATTATTCTCCAGGAAGACTAAAACGAAGAAGCCAATAATAAAACCGAATAAAATCTCTTTTTAATTGAGTACCTAATTGTCGTGCACCTTGTCTATAGATCAATTTAAATGAGAAAGGGGAAAGGATACTATTTTGATTTTATATCATCACCGTTTTGGCTCATAAGAAATTGAATTATAGCTAGAGAAAAACATAATCAGAATTTTTGTGATACTAGTCTGGAGATTATTTTTATCTATTGTGAATGGGGCTGTTAAATTATTTTATGAAATAAATATGTACAAATATTGCAATTTGCATACTTTTAGGCGTTTCAGGCACAATATGTATTTAAATTTTATTTTTATCAATACTTATGCCTTCTTCAGCAAGTGTCTTCAATTTTTCTACAGAAAGTCGGCAGATATTGAATTTATTTTTTAACTATCTTATTGATCTTATTACTACTATGAAAAAATTCTTATATAGACAAGAAAAAGTAAAAAAACGTTCATATTCAATTTGGCGCCAAAACTCACAGCATTTGTCAAAAAATATACACCCCACTACATATTCACCATTTTTAATTTCACCATTGTCACAGTAGCTATCGTCGACGTGTGTTTTCTGCGAGAGTTTCACGGGAAAAAAATGAGTTTTTCTCTGTAAATTCGCATTTAATTGTCCAAATAGTCTTTTCAACAATGAAATATCCATCTATTGTTGCGTTTATCTTATCAATAGTGGCTGTGACTTGTGATGAACATTCGCATATTGTAAGTACCCACTTCATATCGGAAAATTGCTTCGCCCATCCAAAAACAATGGTCTTCAATATTTTGTGCCGAAAATCAAAGGCATTTACTATCTGTGCAGCTGAAGACAATACTTATGGCGTAATAAAATACACCGGAATCACTGAATTAAATAATGAAAGAGGCTACGTGTTCATTTGCGCTATCCAATAAACTTGAGAACTTGAGTCAAGTCAATAAGACGCCCCAATAAGATATCCGGACTTCCGGACTTTCCTTTTTCTTTTCGTGAAGATTACTTAGAAATTGATGGATTAGGTTGTAAAGTGATGTGATTGAATGATTATTTTATCTTTCAGTATGAAGACCACGAAGAGGTGGTCCTGTGGATGAACACAGTTGGGCCCTACCAGAATCGCCAGGAGACTTATGCCTACTTTTCGCTGCCTTTCTGTGCTGGCACCAAGCAGAGCATCGGTCACTACCATGAGACAATTTCTGAGGCTATTCAGGGGGTAGAGCTCGAATTCAGTGGGTATGACATCGACTACAAGGGTGAGTCTTATCTGAAGTCCTATAGAAATTATCAAGAGAGACTCTCTAATGACTCTTCTACTAACAGATGACGTCCAAGACTCCCCGGTCTGCATGGTGGAACTCACTGAGGAGAAGCTGAAGGCCTTCATTTATGCCACAAAGAACGACTATTGGTACCAGATGTACATTGACGGATTGCCAATTTGGGGGAAAGTCGGTGGTCTTGATGAGGCTACCGGCAAGTACTACATCTTTGCGCACAAACGCTTCGAGATTGGATACAATGGCAAGAGGATTGTGGATGTCAATTTGAGCACTGAACGAAAGGAGATCTTGACCCTCGGGAGCAAGATCCAATTCACGTACGAAGTGAAATGGAAGCCAAATCCAGTGAAATTTGAGGATCGCTTCGATAAATACTTGGATCCGAACTTTTTCCAACACCGCATCCACTGGTTCAGTATTTTCAACAGCTTCATGATGGTGATCTTTCTTGTGGGACTCGTCTCGATGATCCTAATGCGCACCCTGCGCAAGGACTATGCACGCTACAGCAAAGATGAGGAGATGGACGACATGGAACGTGACTTGGGCGATGAGTACGGATGGAAACAAGTGCATGGGGATGTCTTCCGATCGCCGTCAAACACCCTCATGTTCTCAGCACTCATTGGTGCCGGCTATCAGCTCACATCTGTCGTTCTCTGTGTCATTGTCTTCGCTATTCTCGGAGAGTTGTACACTGAGTGAGTATTTCCCTTGTCAAATTACTTATTTGTTTTGACGCCTCTAGATTGATTCAATTAGCAGGAATGATGATAAATTAATTAGATAGATATCTCTCAAACAGCATCTCATATGAAAATTCATGAGAAGGGTAATGTTCCATGAACCAATTTGTACTTACAAAATTCTACTAAATTCTTCATAATTTCATGAAAATGAAAAACTCGTTGAAGACATAGATTTCACGTATCAAGGTGTTTGATCATCACGATCAAGACGATCAAGGTGTTTGATTGAGCCGATATAGCATATCACTTTCGATAGCTCTCAAATGCAGAAGAGTCAACAATGGCCATTACAAAATTTGTGTATACACGTGACCTAAAAAGGCACCACTTGACATTTTTGAGGCATCTGCTTTTCGATACAAGAGTATATGCGTTGAGTTTTTGCACGCTTGCCTCTACGTAATGTTGCGTAAAGGAATAATTTTTTCTTAACACTTTTTGTCACAATGGCTTTGCTGAAGTGTAAAAAGGTTAAATATTCGATTAATTTTATTATCGTGCTGTTTAATATTACTTTTTCAAATGTATACAATATGCAAAATAATTTTGCTCATACACCTTACAGGATTTTATTAGGTAATTTTGTATTTGAAATCCTCTGAAAGCCATGAGCATATTTAATGAAATTAATGTGTAAATGCATTTACGATTTGTTTTAGTTATATTTTTGTGGAAGTTTTTTTTTTTAGTAAAATTACTTCATTTTATGAGTCTAAATTTCTTGAGTTTAGCTCTCCTAACGCTATAGATAGAGATCAAATCTATCTATCTCGCTCCTCAAGAAATGAGCTTAGCTTAAAAGTACATAAATTGCTTGAAAAATTGCATATTTTAGAGTTCAGGGATGCTCAAGAAACTCTAGAAAGAAATTTCTGAGGAAAACACTAATGGAAATTAATGAAAAATAAGAAAACCCTCTGATAACTTGAGGAACGTTTATGATACAATTAGAACGTAAGATTCCACAGTAAAAAATGATAAATAAACAAAAATTTATTTCTTATCTCACATCCATTATGTATTTC
>CAKKOB020000147.1:10325-38181 GCA_918844115.2 Phlebotomus perniciosus | reverse complement strand
TCATTTTATGAGTCTAAATTTCTTGAGTTTAGCTCTCCTAACGCTATAGATAGAGATCAAATCTATCTATCTCGCTCCTCAAGAAATGAGCTTAGCTTAGAAGTACATAAATTGCTTGAAAAATTGCATATTTTAGAGTTCAGGGATGCTCAAGAAACTCCAGAAAGAAATTTCTGAGGAAAACACTAATGGAAATTAATGAAAAATAAGAAAAACCTCTGATAACTTGAGGAACGTTTATGATACAATTAGAACGTAAGATTCCACAGTAAAAAATGATAAATAAACAAAAATTTATTTCTTATCTCACATCCATTATGTATTTCCATTTCAGACGTGGATCGATGCTATCTACTGCAATCTTCGTCTATGCAGCGACATCGCCGATTAACGGATACTTTGGGGGCTCACTGTATGCACGTCTAGGTGGTAAGGTGTGGATTAAGCAGATGCTCGTATCAGCATTCCTCGTGCCAGTATTTGTCTGCGGC
Organism: Phlebotomus perniciosus; assembly: GCA_918844115.2. Classification (NCBI taxonomy): domain Eukaryota; kingdom Metazoa; phylum Arthropoda; class Insecta; order Diptera; family Psychodidae; genus Phlebotomus; species Phlebotomus perniciosus. The sequence continues at coordinate 37,690 of CAKKOB020000147.1, read as the reverse complement.
ACAGCGTTCTTCATTAACTTCATTGCCATTTACTATCATGCATCGAGAGCCATTCCCTTCGGCACAATGCTGGCCATCACATGTATTTGCATCTTCGTGATCCTGCCATTAACTCTGATTGGCACTGTTGTGGGGCGCAATCTTGACGGCCAGCCAGATTATCCCTGTCGTGTAAATGCAGTGCCGAGACCGATTCCCGAGAAGAAATGGTTCATGGAACCAGCAGTCATTATCTTACTCGGTGGTGTTTTGCCCTTTGGATCGATCTTCATTGAAATGTAAGTGAGATTTGATTTTCGATGAAAGGGGAGAAATTTATCAATTTTCTTTATTATTTTCAGGTACTTTATCTTCACGTCCTTCTGGGCATATAAGATCTACTATGTGTATGGATTTATGCTGCTGGTATTCCTTATTCTTATGGTGGTGACGGTATGTGTTACAATTGTGTGCACTTACTTCCTCCTAAATGCCGAAGACTACCGGTGGCAATGGACCAGTTTCCTCTCGGCAGCTTCGACATCAATCTACGTCTACATTTATTCCTTTTACTACTTCTTCTTCAAAACAAAGTTAGTACAATCATCATGTTTTTGATGGATAAGTATTTTATTTTTCTAACGTTTTTCTTGTTTTTTTTCCAGGATGTATGGCCTGTTTCAGACGACATTCTATTTTGGTTATATGGCACTTTTCAGTGGAGCTCTTGGGATAATGTGTGGAACAGTTGGATACATTGGGACGAACGTGTTTGTGCGGAAGATATATTCTAATGTGAAAATAGATTAAGGAGAGAGAGGAAACCCATCTGGAGGGTTAGATGAGCAGGAACTAGTGAAAGGACATTGAAGAAAAGTGAAAGAGAGAAGAATTATGAACAGTGAGTATTTTAAAGAATGTATAATTTTTATTGCAATTTAAGAAGAAAAACAAAACAATTTAAAGTCATAAAACAGAAAATAAATTTCTCTTCATCTCCTCACACAAACAACACACGAGGAGCCCCTTAAAGGGAGCCCCATGAAGAGATTGATTTACCTAAAATTAGATATCACTCACAATTCTTATTTACCTCGATATGGTTTATATGTCTCTTTTGAAATCCATTTGGTCCAATTATAACGACACTGAAGATATCTCTTTATTTTGTGTAACCGATATATAGCATGTGTAAGAATTGAGGAAGAATAATTAAAACTATTGATTACGACAAGTGAATGAAGTTCACATTCAATACTTAATTTTTTCAAGTAGAGAGACTGTTGTAATTGAGAGAGAATAAATTTGTGACTGGTCGACTAGAGTGTGTCTCTTGTAGCACATAATATTCTTAAGCATCTCTGCTGATCAGAGAGTCCAGGGACATTTTCGGTGTGAACAGGCCAACACAGACATAAATCACAAGGCGCGAGACGGTGACCTCTGACTCGGTGACCACCTCTAATTCTCTACTCCATGACAGTGCTAAAATTGAATCTTGTTAGTATTGGATTCAAGATTCAGTGCGAATTCTTAAGTGTGAAAAGTATTCAGGGTTCGGTACACTTTACGCATTTCAAAATGTTTCTTAACTGTTAAAGAAATCATTATTTTAAACATCACAATGAAGTTTTTCAAAAACTAAACTTCGAACGAGGAATTCTTACAGTGTTGCCAACTGGAATTCAGTTTATGATATCGACTTAGGCGCCACTAGGGGTGGCCGAATGAAGTTCCAATGTTCTGAATAGTTGTATGATTATATGAGACGTTTCTAAAACGTGGTTATAATACAAAATCGAATCCATAGAACCGGAGATATGACCGATTTAAAATTCACCCTAATATCTAGGGTCATAGTACACCTAGGATCTATTATGACCCCGTTTTGAAAAGATCTTAGCTTCAACTACAACATGTGAAATTTTGAGATTGGTCCATGCCATAGGAACCGAGCTATTCATGAAATAAGATTTTGGGGCGTTTCAAAATGGCGGATGTGGGGGTAGAGGTGGAATTTAATACCACCTTTTTGTAGTGGCTGAATTATATATGACCTTTGCCGAAAACCGCAAGTCGATATCTCTTACCGTTCTCTCGCTATAAACCGTTGTACATGTACAACAGACGGAAACTTTTGAGGGCGCATCACTATGGGTATATAGAAACCATATTTCGTGCAGCGCACCTACTCCGAGGTCTCGGCTGTTACTTCGATTTTAGTGACCTATACATTAAGCTGGAATAGGGTAATCCCAGGGGATAGGAGGGTTTTGAAAAATATGCAGGGCTTGGTAGTGTTCCCAGGATCGACTTTGGGCGGGAGGCATCGAAAATTCTAAGTCACTACCTGTACAATAATACTGTAGTACTGAACAATACCAGTTCAATAACAGTCGGATAAACAGAGAAACGGACAAACGGCGCAAATTAGATGTATAGAGCATATTGTCATTTTTGCCGGGGCAATAAAATTCAGACATTTGGCCTAATCCAATTTTTATGTTATAAATAAAACTTAATATCTACCCCTTGGTTAAAATTTATCAATGAATCTTTACCATATATTATTTCACATTGTGGACAACCATGCTAATAGTGTCTGAATATTTAGGATAGTATATGAGAAGTAGTGAGAATCAATTTCAATCAATTGGAGCTTGAGAATTGATCTACTGAGGATCGTGTTGGTCAGTAAGTGCCTGAGTCCCAAAGAGTTGACATCTAACTTGAATATCTCCTCTTCTGACTTTTTTTTCGTGTTTGGTCTTGGGCATCTTTTGTGACTATCAGTGATAATCATTAAGTGCAGAAAAGAAGTGTTGCAGACGTTGCAATTCTAATTATTTTATTAAAGTGTTATATGGAAAATGTAAGGATAATTGCGATTATTCAGTGAATGGATTAGGGATACATGCAGATGAATTTGCACACTGTACTTCCTCTGTGACCATTCTTCGACTAATTGGCCTTGAATCTATTGAACTCTGTCACCAATTGACCCGCATGACATCGCACAGCACCAATCTCTCGTGTCCGCACTCGATCAGTTGGTCAGATTCTTTTGATCTCGGCCTTTTGAGAATAATGTCTCCCAATGACTTCCGATTTGATCAAGACGATCTTGCTTTATGTAATTTATAACACTTTTATTTAATATCTGATGAACTAACAAAACACTATTGCAATACCTATGTTGCAACGACGATCATCTATAAACTCTTGAGTTGATTTAGGACTGTGGTCAGGAATGAGGATACTCCGGCCACTGAGGAGGCCTCCACAGCAAATCGCGTGAGTTACTTTCGACTGTTTCGCTTCGCCACAAAATGGGAGCTCTTTCTCGTCTTTCTTGCGACAATCCTCACGGCTATAAGTGCCGCCACAATGCCCATGATCATTGTCACATTTGGCGAATTCTCTACAATTCTCATCGAGAGAAAGTTCTCTGTGGGTAACAGCTCAGAGACAATCCTTTTATGGATGTTTGGCGGTGGAAAAGTCCTGTAATTATAATTTTCTTACATTTTTTCACTCTGGATTCAATTGGTATAACATTGATCATCCATTTTGCAGTAATAATGCATCGTGGGAGGAGACTAGAGATGAGATTATAAATGATTCAGAATCATATCTCATTTGGTTGAGTATTTTGGCGGCAATTCAATTTGTGACCAGTGTCTTGTTTGTGGATATTTTCAATTATACTGCCCTGAAACAGATTACAAGGATCCGTGTGAGGTACTTTCAAGCGATCGTGAGACAAGAAATGGCGTGGTATGATAATACCAATGATAACAATTTTGCATCACGTCTCACAGAGTGAGTTTTTCTTTCCGAAATATGCGTAATATAGAGATTTAATGCTACATCTTTATTTTTAGTGATATCGATAAGATCCGAGATGGTATGTCGGAAAAACTTGGCATGTTTCTCATGCTGATGCTCACATTTATCATTTGCATCATTATCTCCTTGGTCTACGGATGGAAGCTCTCTTTAGTCATTTTAGCATGTCTTCCCGTTTTAATCGTCTGCAACTTTTTCGTTCTCAAGGTAATGTTTCATTTTGAGTGAAAATTTTTCTTATTGTTGACCCATTTATTTTATTTCTACATTGCAGTTCCAAAGTGCTCTCACAGCCAAAGAATTAGATGCATATTCAAATGCTGGTGCTGTGGCAGAGGAAGTTCTTAGTTCCATCAGGACTGTTGTGGCATTTGGTGGGGAAGAGAAGGAGGCAGAACGATATGCCAAGCGCTTAAAGCCAGCACAGAAGGCAGGGAAGCGAAAAGGAGCTTTTTCGGGTCTTGGAGAAGGACTCTTGAGGATGTTTTCATACAGTATCAACTCACTGGCTTTCTGGTATGGCGTTACCTTGATTCTAGAAGATCGAGGCAGAGTAGAGAAGGAATACACCCCGGCAATCCTCATGATTGTAAGTTTAAATTTAGATAAATCTTATTCAGAATAATATTTGTTAATTTATATCTTCCTGTTTAAAGGTTTTCTTTGGGATCCTAGTTGGATCGGAGAATATGGCGAAGGCAGGACCTTTTCTGGAAGCCTTTGCCACGGCTAGAGCTTCTGCATTCAGTATCTTTCGTGTGATTGACAGGGAGTCGGCAATTGATCCCATGTCTGGTAATGGAAAAGTGATCAACACTGGGATGAGAGGTGATGTCAACTTCCAGGGAGTTAGTTTCCACTATCCCTCCAGAGCAGACGTCCCCATCTTGAGGAATTTAAATATATCAGTGTCTTCAGGGCAAACGATTGCCTTGGTTGGGCACTCAGGTTGCGGAAAATCGACAATCTTGCAACTCCTTCAGAGATTCTATGATCCTAATGAGGGAAAAGTCTGTGTTGATGGATACGATATTAGGTTGCTCAACACTTCATGGCTGCGTTCCAATATCGCTGTAGTTGGACAGGAGCCCGTGTTGTTTGCCACATCTGTGAAAGAGAACATCCGCTGTGGGAAACCAGAAGCGACACAGAAGGAGATTGAAAATGCTGCAAAGTCATCAGGAGTTCATGATTTCATCATCAGTTTGCCAGATGTGAGACTCATAATTAATTGATTGAAATTCTAATGAATGCTAATTTTCTTTATGTCTACCTCAATTAGGGATATGACACGCAAGTGGGTGAACTTGGTGCCCAAATGTCGGGTGGTCAGAAGCAGAGAATTGCCATTGCACGAGCTCTTATTCAGAATCCTAAGATACTCTTGCTGGATGAGGCCACGTCGGCTCTGGATTCGCAAACGGAGAAACTTGTCCAAGATACTCTCGAGAGAGCCTCAAAGGGTCGAACTACGATCATTGTTACTCATCGTTTGTCCAGCATTCGGAAGGCTGATAGAATCTTCCTAATGGATCGTGGGATTGTCTTAGAGGACGGAAGTCACTTTGATCTAATGAAGCTACAAGGCAAGTACTACAATCTTGTCAGGGCGGATTCCTTGCAGAGTGCCCAAGCGGACAATGTGGCCGTTGAAGAGGGAGAAGATGAGAAGAAGAAGAAACGCGATAGCAAAGGACGGGAACTTTTGAAGTTCGATAATCACGTCCACTTTGAGGAGAATGCTCTCAAGGCTAACAGTGATGATGGTAAGGAGGAGAAAATCAACTCCTACAGAATATTCGTGAGAATCCTTAAAATGTGCCGAGCTGAGTGGTGCTACTTATTCCTGGGAGCTATATCGGCCGGTCTTATCGGTATGTCATACACGGCTTTCGCCATCCTGCTCGGTGATATCTACGGAGCCTTGTCCATTGAAGATCCAGAAGAGGTTCAGGCTGAGACAAACATCTTGTGTATTGCCTTTCTGATTGTGGGCATCATAACGGCCACTAGTTGCTTTCTGCAGAATTTTATGTTCAACACAACGGGAGTTAAACTGACTATGAGACTCCGATCCAGAGCATTCGGATCGATTATGCGTCAAGAGATGGCGTGGTTTGACCAAGACATAAATTCTGTTGGAGCTCTGACTGCTCGTCTCTCGGGTGATGCGGCAAATGTTAGATCGGCCGTAGGACCACCGATTGGTGGCATCATTCAAGCCATAACTACCCTTGTTGTAGGCATAAGTGTTGCCATGGTTTACTCCTGGAAGTTGGCGCTAGTTTGTATGTGCTTCGTGCCTCTTGTGTTGGGATCAGTGATCTTCGAGGCCAAGTAAGTCAATTCATGTAGTCCTTAAGTATTTTTTTTTAATGGTAATGCTTGAACAAACTCCAATCGTGCTGTTCTCAGGTTCATGACGACCAGTTTTATGGCTGAGAAGAAGGCTATTGAAGAGGCAACGAAGATAGCTACAGAAGCTCTCCTTAACATCAGAACGGTGGCCAGCTTGCGCCAGGAATCCAACATGGTATCGAGGTATTCACAGGAGATCAAGAAAGTTGAGAATTCCGTTAGGCGGAAGCTCATGTTCCGTGGATCTGTCTTCTCTGTCGGTCAGTCAGCCCCTATGTTTGCCTATGCCGTAGCCTTGTACTATGGTGGTGTACTCGTGGCCAACGATGGAGTGGCTTATGAAAACTTGATAAAGTAAGTCACAAATGTACTTATTACTAATAATCCCTATTCACGAAAAAAGATAAATTGCAGACATTTTCGTCAATTGTTATAATTTTTTTAATAGTAAGAATTCATTCATTCATTTCATGATTATTTCATGATTGTTCATTCATTGATTATGATCGCTTTTGCAGAGTTTCTGATTCTCTACTCTACGCTGCCATGATGTTGGGACAATCATTGGCCTTTGTTCCAAGTCTCACAGCTGCCTTTCTGGCTGGTCACAGACTCTTCCAGATTATTGATCGAAAACCAGTTATTCAATCTCCTAAAGATATCAACGACAACAAGAGACAAGAGTACGAAAGCACTATTACATACGCCTCTGTTGAGTTCAGTTATCCAACTCGAAGTGAGGTACCTGTTCTGCAGGGCTTGGACCTCAAGGTGTTGAGTGGAAAGACTGTGGCCTTGGTGGGCCCTTCGGGATGCGGAAAATCAACATGTGTTCAGCTTCTTCAGCGGTTCTATGATCCAGATAATGGAAGAATCGTAAGAAATCAAATCACTTGATCTACAAATTATCGACTACTTAAGTCTTATTCTTTGTTCCTAAGTTCTTGAACTCCGAAGAAATCTCCAGTGATATTGATATACCGGAATTGCGCGGAAAAATCGGGATTGTATCTCAGGAACCTGTCCTGTTTGATAAGACCATCGCAGAGAACATAGCCTATGGAGACAATTCCCGAGATGTCACAGTTGCTGAAGTTATGGATGCTGCAAAAATGGCAAATATTCACAGTTTTATATCCTCCCTCCCATTGGGATATGACACTAGCTTGGGTTCAAAAGGTACCCAATTGTCTGGTGGACAGAAGCAACGTATTGCCATTGCGAGAGCTCTGGTGCGCAATCCAAAGATCCTCCTGCTCGATGAGGCAACTTCAGCCTTGGATGCTGAAAGCGAACAAATTGTCCAGCAAGCTCTTGAGCTCGCGAAATCTGGTCGCACTTGCCTCATAATTGCTCACCGTTTGTCCACCATTCAAAATGCCGATATCATCTGTGTCATCCAAGGTGGAAGGGTGGCAGAACAGGGCACCCACGAAGATCTACTCGCTCGTGGTGGGTTCTACTCGAGGCTTTACAACACTCAACCAATTAATTAGATGGCCAAGTGGTGGGAATATGGCAAAATATTTAGGCAAAAATGCTTCAAGATTGCATGCTCTTGAGCATATCTCAAGTTATATATATATATGCCTCTCGTCACTCTGTTCGTTGTATATTAAACTTATTACGAGACTACATGATGTTTTTTTTAGTTTAGTTTTCATGTAATCTATCATAGTTTTGGCAAACGGATTTTCTACAGACGGTAAATGTTGAAACAATGGTTTACCCAAAATGAGTATTGCAAGTCCAACTGTCGTGAAGATGGACTAAAATTTTGTTGGAACAAATTTGTTTGAGACTACGAAATCGACCGTCCCAGTTAAAGACAAATGTAAGTTAAAAAAACTGAAATTTATAACAGTTAAAAATAAGTTTTCTAAAGTTAAATTTGACTTATTATTAAGGTACAAGACGCACTAGTGGTATTCTTATATTGATTTACCTAACTGATCTTCTAAAAGAAGAGTTATTAAGAGCATTTTAAAACGTAGAAGGTATTTTAATGATCAGTTTTGATAGTGTGAATCCCGCTTTATTCCAAGAATAATTGATGAACAAATTGTGATTGATTTGAAATGACTATTAGTAAACCCACCCTAGTGAAGTGAAAAGCTATAAAAATTTATAATTATCTTCGACTTACAACTGTTAAGCAATTTCCTCTTGTCCACTTTGCAATTAGTGATCAGATTCTGTTGCCCAAAGTGCAGACAATGAATGCGATGGTGGAACCTATTGCATTCGTTACCAACACCTCCTCGGCCATAATCATTCGGGTGGTAAATGAAGAACAATGAGACCAATTGAATAGTGACGAAAACATCCTATATGGCAGCAGAGTATGTTTGGGCCGTAAGTAGCAATCAAGTTTACCAGATAAATTTCTAACCAGAGTCACTTGAAAGAGGAATTAGGCAAGTCTTTAAGATTTCCGATAAGGAACTCCTTGCGAAAATTCTCGATGGTGCATTGGACCTACATATTCCGCCATATAGCATAAAGATTGACAGTGTGTATGAAATTGCAAGAAATTCTCTTTCATCCAGAAAATTTTATTCACCCAAGAAAATTGTGGTATAATTGCCATATCCACCTTTAGCATAAAACCTTTCTTCCTCTATGAATTTCAATGAAAGTTCTTGCGCAAGTTGCTGAAAGGGAAAAATCTTGCACCAAGATCAAATTATTCCAAAGCACAATGGTGTGTTTCGCCTTCTCTCATTCCATCTCTACATATAGTGACACAAATGCATTTGAACTTAATGTTGGCCAAAATAATTACAAATGTTAAATTGTGACGTATCACGATTGTTCCGCGAGACCACTGTAATATATACGCCCTCCCCTTCTTGGCGGGCAAAGTTTTCGCGGAAAAAATTCTCACACACAAAAATAAAAGGAGGAAAATTTACATAAATCACATTTCTGAGCAGCGTATGTATTTGAGGCAGTTGAAATTAATAAAAATTAATACTGTGTGAGCTATTATGTCAGAGGCAATGGGTTTCTCTAAGCACAAAAATTCATAATACAAACTGCAGGAGAACAAACAGTGTGTTCAAATGCAATCAGCAACAGAGTTGATTTTCCCTACAGATATTTTCTTGTGCATTTTGAAATTTTTATTCAAGATCAAAATATATAGATTTCATTTCTTAAGTCGAGTTTCTTACAATCTTAAAAAAAACTGATCCAACTTACTAATTAATAATATTTATAAAACTCATTGCACAGACAATTTTTTTTTATAGCCTATCTATGAGAAGTTTCTCTGTTTAGTATTAACTCTAATAAGCAACAACAATTCATTAGCGAGTTAAAGCTCAAAGTGCCGCTTAACTCACTGAATCCGGTCACAACCTCCTGTGGATTTCGCGGTCTCGGATTACACGCGCGTGGCTTATTGAAAATAGACAATGAGTAAATAAAACTGATAATTATATCACAAAGTTCCCAGCTTAATTGCCAATTTCACAAGATCTTGAATTTATTGATTCTCTCGCCAGTCTTATACTTTTTTCCCAAGTGACTTTTCCTCACCAACACATTTCTGCGCCATAATGCACGCATGAGATTTAATGAATGCACCCAAGATGCTTGACGAATAGCTTAACGACATATTTCTTTAATATTGAGATAGTGGTTTAAGATAGAGAAAAGTAATTAAAATAAAATCTTTTTTAAGATATGCTTTTAATATAGAGCAAACAAGACTTTGTTCATAATTCTTTTATATTGTAATTTTCATTTTATTCACATACAAATTTGACGCATTTTCGTCATCATGCATCCATTTTTGTCCAACTTTATTTTGCATTATGTGGCCTTTGCATGATACCAAAGTTTAATCACTGTGTGATCTCGAGATTCTTGCAGCTGTGAAAAGACACACAATACATCCCAAAATTAATCGCATGTTAAAAAAAACTCAAAATTATGCAACACAAAACTTGGGAAGGAAGGCCATAAGGTCCAATTTGGTTTACTAATTCACCCATGCAGATGTGAACTAATTACAATTGTATTGATTTTCACGGAGAAAATTTCACAATAACTTCGAGGGTCGCTCTCATCTTATTTTCTCATCCGAAATACGATGAAGCTGCGTGATCCCCCAATGACTTTCGCACTGGGAAAACTCAATCACGCCAATCAACCGGCAACGTGATGATTAATTGATCGAGAAATGATCGTCAAATTGGCGCACAAAAGCCCAGAAAATATATCAATTAAAGTGATTTTTTTTACAAATTGCATACTTACATCTCTCGTTGTTCCGACTCAGATTCTCAGACTAAAAGCAAAAAAAAAAGATGTGATGAAACGAAAAAAAAGCTGAATTGAATTGAATTGGGTGCGATTTTTATTCTCTCCTAATGCTTTTCTCCGCATATAAACAGGAGTGGAATTTTAAAACCCTATTGAGACACAATTAAAATCATACCGGGTTACACACAGAAAATTTTATTCATACCATGCTGGATGTAATGATAACTGGAAATCTTGTAAGATTTCTAGATGTTTTTTTCTCATTGCAAAACACTTACAACTCGCGGTAATTCTTCATCCGGAGTTCTGTTGTTTTGCGACATTTTAATTTAAGTTAGTCAACATTTAAATTATAGATTTTTAAATGAAATTTGTAACAATATATTTTTCTTCCAAACTTTTACAAAATTGAAACCAAGGGGTAGATATTATATGTTCAATATGTTGTACAAGACTCACACTTCTACAATTTGGATAAAAGCTCTCCAAAACTTCCGGCGGAAGGTCTCCAATATTTTTAACTTTAAACTTTCTTCTCAGTTTTTTTTTATTATTTTTATGCTAACATCTTCTGAGAAAGATTAAAAAACTGTAAATCAAAATGTAAAATCTCGTAAATTTTCTAAAGAAGTTAAATACGATTTTTAAAAAAGCTTTGTACTTTGTGTCTAAGCTTATCCTTATCAGGTTTACCAACTTTGTTCAAAGGTCAGGATTTTTTTGGAAGTTTCTTTTAAAGCCTTTCAAATTTTTCAGTGACAGTAATTTATTTTTAAACTTTTGTAATTTTTTAAGATTTTTTTTCAAGAACTTCTAAATGAATTACTTAAGTTTACAAAATGACCCAAAAGCTGTTCAAAATTTTGCAAATGTTCGTAAGAAAAATTTGCTGAAACTCTACAGAGACTCCATAAAGCTTATAATCTCCTCCTTGAAAGCTTACAAAATTAATAATCTTTATCCAAAATTTATATGATAAGTTTTCAAAGTTTGAAGGTTATTTTATCAATCAATAATATTTTACAGTAGGTAGTCAAAAGTCTTATCCTCCTTCTATCAGGAAACTTTTATGTATACATAATATTTATAGTTGATATAAAACAAAACCTTAACCCACATGAAATTCCAATATCCGCAAATTATTTCTCGGTGCCTTTTTGTCACGCACACTTTTAACAATTGCAATGTGCAACGGATTAATTGCGAGAAAAAGACTTGCCAATTACCTATAGATATGTATAATTTGCTTCCATGAGGGAGACTACCTATATTAGAGACGTTAGAGAGAACAAAACAGAACAAATTTTGTGACCATTGTCCCTTAAAACTGAGAGAAATTACCTCAGCCAGAAGCTAATTAAAATTCTACAGGGTTCAAAATTCAATGGATTTTTGCTGAAAATTTGTTGTGGAAGTAATAAATGATTATTTTTCCACCCACTTCCACCATATTTCCCGTGGAAAATTCATGGGGGGAGGGCTTTGATGTGAGGAAGTTCAATCCCTACTATTGCTTTTCTCAGCAATTTTGCATCATTCTCCTCCAGACATGGGGGGAAAATTCACATGGGTATAAATGGAAGATCACACTTGAACACTTGCCTCACTCACGAACGATCTCTGCGCGCCAAAACTTCTGTTATACCTGTCTACAAGCACCACACAAATTGTTTCTTGTAACAATATAAAATCAGTGAGATTAGATGTGATGAGTAGAGAGTGAAAATTATATATAGTTTTTTAATATCTTTTGTGTACAAAGATAGTGAGAAAATCCACGAGTTTGATTTAGTGAATATTTTCTCTTCATCTGCCACAGTTTTTCGCTCTAGTTTTACACAATTTTCCCTCATATAGAAAAATAAAGACTTTTCTTTATAGTGATGTGGAAAATAATTGGAATATGTGCGACACTCTATGGATTACTTCTCTTGGATATTACAATTAATGCGGTTTGTATAAACATTTTCGCATTCATTTTCATTTTTCGTCATCTTGTGAGAAAGAAGAGAGAGACAGAAAATATTCATTTCTTCCTGCGGAAAAAACGCCATCTCGTAATGATGAAATATTGCGTGATGTTTGAAAATTAAAAATATTTGCATTTTCAGCATTTAATTGAAGTTCATCTCCGATCAATTAAAATACACATTTCTAGCGCAATCTAAAGGATTTCTCACGATGCTATTACCTTCTCAAGGTTCTATATACGATGGAGAGATGAAGTGAAAAGAAAATCGAAAATTGTAATTATAAGGGGAAAAGACCTCTAGAAATCGAAAAAGAAAATACAAAGGAGTGTACGAGTAGTAAAAAATACATTAGAAAATAATATAAAAAATTATTATTTTTCTAAAGGTAGATCCAGACTATTAAATTAGATTCAAATACTACAACAAAATGAGTTTTTTTAATTAAGAGAATGTCTTAAACTTTAACCTAGACTTATACTTTAAGTCAGCCTTAAGTTTTACCAGCATTAAGACTGACTTAAGCCAGACGTATGCTTTGAGCCAGGTTTAAACTTTATAGCTTTAAGATTTACGCCTGTCTGAAGCTTTAATAGCAGACATACACTTACGGCTTAAGTCTCGTTCCTTTCCACTAGCAGCATACGAATTTTCGAGGTTTAAGTCATAAGTGTATGCCGGCTATAAGACAGCCTTAAGGCTGACTTAAACTCTAAGACTGGCTTAAAGTTTATGTCCTGCTTGAAGTTTAAGGTTGGCTTCAAGCTAAAGGCTTATTCTAAATTAAAAAAAATATTTTGTCGAATTATTTGAAAGTGTGTATCTATCTTAGGTTACCGCATTAAAGTAATAAAAATAACTGTGTTTCATATTCAAGCCCTCGCTTTTTTCATTTAAGAACTTATATACTTTTTACTGACTTGCGTGCCTCAGTAGATATTTTCCTATCTGAAATCTTAATCTCATACAAAAATACTTACATTGAAAATTTAAATTTTATGCAATAAAATATCAAATTTGATATTCAAACTTTGCACTTCAAGCAGTAAATCATGAACATGAAATGTATAAAAAGCATAATTTTTCAATATATTGGCTAATTAATTCATAAAACAATAAACGTACGCATGTGGTCGATTTCCTCATCGACACAATTGTGAGATTAAGTGCAAACATTGTATATTTTGAGATACTATATATCGTGGTGTTTGAAAGAGGTGCATTCGTGAAATATTTCAATGTTCTTGATCGCAAACATCAATTGTGTTTTCCGGGCCACAAAAGAGGGGAAAAAAGTAAAAGTGCAACTTCAATTGTTTGATATTCATCGCAGAAAAGCGTCTCAATATCTCTTCTCTCACATTATTTACACAATTTTTGTTCCTCCTCCACTCACACATTTTTAATTATTATATAGAGAGAATTTAATTCCAATTAGCGTGAATCTGTGCGCTTCATCAAGATCATTTTATATACGTATTTCGGGTTTAAGAGGGAGAAAGAGAAATAGGTGAAAATGTATCATTGTCTTCATTGCAGCAAATAGATGGATATGAAGAGGGTGTGGATTATCCTGCGTACGATTCCATCCCCAAGGACTTATCATTCTCGTGCCAGAACCGAATACCTGGATACTACGCGGACATCGAAGCTCGATGTCAGGTGTGGCATTGGTGTGTAAATGGGGGTCAACACTATGCCTTCCTCTGTCCAAATGGAACGGTTTTCAATCAAGTGAGATATTTTTCATTCACATTTTTTTTTAATGGCGATGGCAGACGGAAATAGTCTCATTAGATTCTTACAGTTAAATGCTCTTCAATCATATTTTCCAAAGGAAAATTATAAAATTTCAAAGAGCAGAAACTTTCGGTTAGTCAAGCTCAGCTTCAGGAAAGCTATTGATTTAACTGAACAGAGTTTTCTGATCTCCCTTTAAGTTTTAGTGGATAATTATTTTTAGAGATTCTCTAGTTATCACAGAATGAATTGAATATTAGCAGAAGTTTGGAAAGTGTGTTTAAATATAAAAGCATACGTCTATGTATAAAAGCTTAAAAATGTAAATTCAATTGCCATGTGACAGCACCATAACACATTGTTCAATGTTTATCAACATAGAAGGGATTTTACCCCAGTAAGATGATTAAAGGGGAATATTAAAATATATTAATGAAAACTCTTTTTCTACTCTATGTGTAGAAAGTAAATCGTTTTGTATGATAAACTGTACATTTCTCACACATAAATAACATAAACCATAAGACATTTATCCACAAGAAGAATTTCACTTTATTCTTTCTTAAGCATTGAATAGGTTATTAAACACTTTTATGATTGATGGGAAAATATTATCATATTACATTCATCGAAAATACTTAATTATTCAAATTAGAATGCTCGTGAACTCTTCAATCATTTAACTACATGATAAAATCATAGAACGTTTATATTTGATAGCATCGCATTTCTGCAATAAAATCTTTCTTGGGAAATATTTTGCTCATATAGAATTCAATTGTATTAACTCTTAACTCAATTGACCTCTTTTAATTTGTTGTTTTATTCGTTTATATAAAAAAAATTGTATGTATTATAGAATAATTTGTGAAAAAATTCAAAATATTTTTATCTTCCTGAAGGCTTTCCGAGTCTGTGATTGGTGGACAAGCGTGGATTGTCCAGCTTCTGAACAACTCTACACGAACAACGAGGAATTATATAGAGATGCAGAGGGCAATTTGATATGATATGAAAATTCCCGAGAAACTGGTGGTGGTTCACAGCGGAAATCTGCTAAATTGATATCGCGGCGGAAAACTTTAAGCGCAACGCCAATGAGTTTTCCGAAGACATTCATCAAATATTCACGGAAATCGTCATCAGACAGTCTCCGCAAGAGGTCAACGAGTCAAAAGTTACCATTGAAATTGGAGAATAATTTATTGGAATAAACAAGTGAGAAGATTTTGAAGCAGATGAACCAAAAAGAAAGCCTCTCGCTCCAGAACTTTGCCAACTCATCGAAGCCATTTCGTGCAAAAAATGAGATATCAAATGTGTATAAATGATTTGGATGAGCAAAAAATTTTGCAAATGGTCAAATATCTGGGGAAATCACCATTTATAAACACCATTTTATAGACGAAAATGAAATTATTGAAACGGTGGAGTGAAATTGGATCAATTTCCCAATATTTATTCACAAACTTATTGTATAATATATTTTATGCAATATTTAATTTAAAGATTTAACATGATTTGTATATTTGTAAATGTATGAAAAATAAATATATAGTGATAAAATATTTTTATTTAATTAAAAGTTAAGAAAAATATCAAAGTCGCTGGTAATTTGTAATCATAGATTTTTTTAGTCTAGAACTTTTAAGGAACAGGTTTGTATTTGTATGTATTGATAAGATAAACCATTTTAGTTCTTTTCTCATTCAGAAGCAAAATTTGAGCACTAAACCGTCGTAGGTATAGGTAACAACCAAAATAGTAATTTTTAAGAAAAATGTTAAATTTTTTTATCGCTCTTTTTTTGTCTTTTAATTTTTACGGTCCCAGCTATCAAGCCACAAGTCCATTATCGCTCTTCTAAATTCAATTTTCTGAGGGTAGGGGAGGTTCTCGTCTTTTCAAAAGTAAACAACTTTCTTTAGCAACACAGCCGATTCTTTTTATAACCCATACTGGGGTGATACGGATGATTTTGCTCCCAAAGTAGATAATTCAAAACAGTAATTAATCTTTTCTGTGTTAAAAATGTTGAAAAAAAATAAAAAAAACAAAAATTTTGTAGTAAATTTGATCCAAAATTGTATCTCCAATAATATGCTCAATATTGACTATACCTTTTGTGTGGATATTACAATTTTTTGCATAATTAGCAATTAACATTCATCCTTTATTGGATTATCTATAATTTAACACTCGTCTTTGATTATTCATCAAGATTTTAACACTTATTCAATCACCACGAAATAAGAGGAAAACACATGTTTTTGTTTACATTTTTATGACAACATTTTTTTATGCGATATTCGAATTTCCGGAAGAATTTGACATCCCAATTCGAATTCCGAAAGGGAATTGCGAATCTTTCTATTTGGAAGTTCGTCATCGTAGCATCGAGGAGATTATTTTGCGAAGAATAAGGCATCTTTTGATACATTTATCGTGATATAATCAATGTAAATGATATCTTATCGACTCAATGAGTGTCTAAAGTGTAGGAATCATGTTAAAAGATGAGTGAATTTGCTGAAAAATAGGGCCGAAAAAGTGCGAAGAGAAAGCAACCCAGAAAGTCTTTTGTGGCTTTTGTGTGTGAAGAAGGGGGCAAAAAGGCAAATATTGCTTGTATTTTTTAGCATTTTGATCATCGTACAGACTTTTTTCAATCGTCCCAGGAAGGTTGATAAGAATTTCATTAGTTTATTAAAGTGTCTGCATGTGAATATTTGAAAAACGAACAATATATTGCTTCTCTTTTTCTGATAGACTAAAATCTGACTTTGAATCTGTCCGGAGATTACAATTTGACAAAAGTTAGAGTGAAATGAGTGATAATTGGGTGGGAAAGTCAATATCCATCACTTGCTTGGATCCCGGCGGTGTCTTCCAGGGCACGATTTCTTCTGTGAGCCCTGAAGCCATCACCATCATCCGTGCCTTCCGGAATGGGGTACCCGTGCCGAAGCCGGACACCGAGGTAACAATAGCCTCTGCGAACATCGCGAATCTGGAGCTGATTCCTGCTACTCCGAGCAGCAATCTCGCCACTCATGCCATCAGTAAGCCAACTCCGATTAAGCACCCCAACTTTCCGGCTGCTTCAGTCCAGGAGATTGGCTCACTGGCGCGCATTCCGATTCCGAATATATCGCGTCATGTGTACGGGAAGGCGTCCCCCAGCTCTACTGGCGGTGCCAGTAGCATTATGAACAATGGGAAGTTTTACCCCACAAAGCAGCAGCAGTACGAGAATGGCTCTGGGTCTCGTAATGCCTCAAAGCCCATGGACATTGTGGCCCCCATGAAGAATGGTAATGGGAGTTACAACAAGAATGAGAGGAAGAAGTCTCGTAGGCAGTACAACAGCAAGAATGAGACATTTGGTACACCCGTTGATGATCCCATGATGGATGAGGACTTTGACTTTGAGAAGAATCTCGCATTGTTTGACAAGCAGGCGATCTGGGATGAGATTGATGCCACACAGAAGCCTGATCTCCTCCGGCAGACGGTGCCCATGCAGAGACGCAAGTACCGACACGATGAGAATGTCATCACATCGGAACCGGCTCAGCTGCGACAGATTGAGGTGGACTACAACAGCTCCAGAGATTATGTGACCGCCGAGGGATTGATTGTGCCGTCGATTCCACTAATTGTGCGCAATCGTGTCCAGACGGCCGCCGAGGCGCTGGGATTGACGTGGGAGAGGCAGTGCGACATCCTGGCGCGTGGAACGACGGAGGTTGCTCTTCAGCTACTAGGCGGCGGTCGACGCCTTGTGCCCAACAATTCCCATCAATGGCCCACGATCGTGGTGATTTGTGAAGAGCCCTACAACGACAAGTGAGTCTCTATTTATTAATATACAATGCGCAGGAAATGAAGGATGCAAAGAAAAATATCTTCGTATTTTTATAGCTTTTAAATTATGTGATCATTTTAGAATAGGAAATACCTATTGCTCCAATTAATCTTTAATTTTTGCGCTGATTTATTGAGCACCTCAATATGTCAAAGAAATTCTCCCATTCAAAATTATTCTTCCCACTAGTCTGACCAATCGTATCAGAATGATCATGAAAAATTTTAAAAATTTCAAATTTTTGACCCCGAAAACGTAAGGGCAATATTGCAATCGCAACAACGCTGTTAGTCCATTTATCCGTCTATTGATCTAAAAGCCAAACGATAGCAGATAAAGACATTCATGGGACCCCCTAAAGTTGACAATGAGATCCATCGACCACCATCATAATCCTTTGGCAAAAAGCAACAGATTTTGGAAACTCACTTAGTCTCTCATTCATCCCTAGACGCAACTTGTCGGAGCACTCCGCCAAGTCTAAGTTTGCCACTCACTTTTATTAAGAGAAAAAATAAAAAAAAACCTTTACTAATCATTTTATTTTATTATGTAAAAGCTGAGGTCGGCCTCTTAAACAATGGGATACTAAATTTTTTGTACTAACTCTGACCCTATAGATATAATATGTATGAAGGATCAAACTAAAGGACCCTAGATCCCTATATTGAGCTTTATAACTGCTCTGTTTATTGTCCAATTTCCAAAAAGTGTCCAAAAGGAATCACAGTTTTCATAAGTCGGCTGTACCATAGACCCATCGCGCACTTTCATACAAATTCAACCGCATTAGTTACAAAGCTAGAGAATGAGTTTTTTATTTTGTTTTCGCGAAAGAAAGCGCTTTATCCGTAATATCTATAAAAGTACCTCAGAAAACAATTCAATTATTATCAGCTTTTCAAAATCAAATAAGATTATGATAAGACTTTCAATCTTATCATGCAATAATTTTGTCTTTCACCCTCTTCCTGTAGAAGATACTTCATTTTACGTTTTAGCTGTATTCATTTACTACATTCATGTGTATTTTATTGATTTTGCCAAAATTTACGGTTTGTGCTTAAATTCTTTATCACAATCTTTTTACACAAAAAACGGGATTTTTTCTGTCAATATTCATTGGAAATTTATTGCAATCTTGTGATTGTTTGTAAGAAAAATTTATCTAATCGAATCGTGATAAAATTATTCACTTTGTAAAGATAAGTTTTCACTGCAATTTTGAGAAATTCTCCTATTTTGAGTATTGGGAGCAAGATTTGGAGTATTGGTATACTGAGTGTCAAAAATGAAAAAAAAAATTTTATGGGATTCCCATATCCCAGCTTATTTTGAATTTTTGCCATTTGTTTTGTCTGAACAAAAAAAAATCAGGAAAGAGACTACAATTTTGCTGTTTTTTATTTCTCCTTGCAGAAAATCTGAGATTGGCATCTGCACAGGACGTCAGTTGGCTACGCAGGGTCTGAAGGTGGTGGCGCACGTGCGTGAATTCACGCACTTGAGCCGCCCGAGTCGTGAATTGGATCTCTTCAATGCAACTGGCAGTGCGTACACGAACAATGTGAAGGATCTCCCGACGGGAGTTGATCTGATAATCCTGTCTGTGCGTTCAGCCATTCTCACGCCGGTTCTGCTCAAGTGGATCAGCGAGTCTCGTGCATCGGTGCTCGCCATCGATCCGCCGGTTCATGGTATTAACCAGGTGCAGATCAAGTGCTCAATTTTGCCAATTTTGCCACTGGATGACATCAATCGCCATACGTGTGGAAAGCTGTACCTCTGCAACTTGGGTATTCCCGATAAATTCTTCCGTGAGGCCGGAATCAAGTACAAAAGCCCTTTTGGCCATAAATTCGTTATTCCAATCCATTTGGTTGACTAAAGGATGCCATCCTGCTCACCGAGACTGACAAAACTTTTGAGAGATGGAGAAAAGAATTGCAGAGAAGCTGGATTTTGTATCTCTTGCAACGGTGTGGTGTGTTGAAGGTGTTTCGGGGTGGATGATGGAAAAAAAAACTGGACCAATTGCGCATTTCATTTCTATAACATTGCAAATCTTTATTTTTTTCTTCTTTAAATTGTCTATTTTTTCTTGGCTCTTTTACCATTTTCTGCAAATCAATTTGTATTTTTGTTAATTTTCCAAATTTATCTCTTATCACTTTATCATAATTTTGAAATCAAAATTTCACAATAAAAGTTATCAATTGGCCCACATTTTGTGTGTTTCATTGTTTCCTGCAGATAAGGTTAAAGTACCGAAAGGTGTACTTGCGATGCGAGATCCTAAGTAGGTACAGTTATTGTAATTCAAAATACTTTTTTATAGCAAAAACACAAAAAAAATTAATTTATTTCTATAAAGCACTCACACAAATGCTGTTCAGAATTTTCAAATATCCTAAAATATTTTTCTCGGAAAAAACCCTAAGTTTCTAAGAGTTACGTGTTACCTACATCATTTCTGACCATTGAGAACACAAAATGTTTTCAAGCCTTTCAAGCATTCTGCGAATACTTTTCCTTCTTCGGACTATAGAATAGAAGACTGATAAAAAAAGATATCTTCTGTCTTAAAATGTCTCTTGTTTGTTTGTTAGTTGCTATTATTATTCATTTCCTGTTGAGACAAAAGAAATCATCTTTTTATAGTGGTAAAAGTGTTTTAAGAAAAGCAATATTTTTTAGTCTCTTTATTAAAAAAAAACCGTTCCAGTTTACGTTTAATCGTCATGAAAAATAGAGATGATCGCGGACTCTTATCAGTAAATTCGCTTTTATCAGATACTGATTGTCAATTAGCGATAATAATTTAGCGAATGCTTTGTCTTAAAGAAGCTTATAATTTTTATTACATTAATTAGGAGCCACTCTCCTTTGCACAGTGGATCATTTTTCCGGAGACTTAAAACTAAATGATTAGAAAACTAGTGATTTCTAGTGGAATTTCGGAGCGCTGGCATTCAGTGAGTTGTTTTTCGAACACCGCCTAACTGTCATTGGTAGTCAGGTGCACAAAGTGACTCGTGATCGACGTTTTTGCTCCCGTTCCTCATTTTGTTGACTCTTTTCTCCTCTGCAGAAGACTCATTTTTCCCCGTTGGGAGACTGTGGAAAAGCGCGTGTGATTTCCCAAGTAAATCCGTGTGTTTACCACCGTGACCATTTCGCCGTTTTGATCAGTGCCTGTGTTGCGAGAATTTGGTTCAGTTTTTTTTTAGTGTGTGTGCCAATTTCCAGCGCCAACTCCCATTGTTCCGAGTGGATGCCAGTGGAAAATCTCCGTGGACGCGTTTGATGGCTGACAATGTCGTCGCTAAGCACATTCAACTATGTCCAGCCGCAGGTGCCACCCCGTCCAAGACGGAGAGCGCAGTCTGTCGTCACTCAGGGAACCGCCGTGACCTCTTCGCCACGCAGATCCCTCTTCGAGTTGACCTCAGTAAGTGTTCTCTCATTCCCCCACTTGGACAGTCCCCATTGCGATAAGATTGCACAATGGAGGCACAACAGAACGCTCTTTACGCGTGCAAATATCTGTAGAAATTAGAAAATCGCTCAAGGACGCTGTTTCTCCTCGATCCACCTTGTTTTTATTTTACCATTCTCACCTTCGCACACGCCGCATTTCCGACCCCCAAAACACAACATATTTTTTTTGTTATGCCCTCCGGAAAATATTAGACGAGTAAACCCCGACTGCGATTCGACAATATATAGTTGGTTACACAGTAAAAAAAAACATTTGGCGCGCATACAAAAATTGGCGACGTCACGCGGGACCGTTATCGTGTTTTTCTTTTGCCTCGGTACGTTTTGTATTTTATGTTCTCTCGCGGCAGCACGATATACATTTGAGGTAGATTATATTGTGAGTTTGTGCGAAAACCTGTTCAGTATCGCGGAAGGAATTCACACACAATGACAACGGGTTTTCTCACAGGTACTCCGTGTCATAGAGCAACAAGCGCAAAGCATGCGATCCATGCTATGCCAATGAGGGCACTTTGCGCCCTCTGTCTGTGCGATGCTTATGTAGCAAACATATATATGGAACATAGGGGAGAGCGGGGAGCAGCCGCCAATTTGAAGTTCTATTTTGAGGCAGTTTTCCAGAAAAACTAGGAGTAAGATTGAAAATCTGTCTACTTCTCTTGGGTATACCTACTGCCTTTATAAAACGAGTCTGTTTGAATATTATTGGTTTTTCGAGAGAATGAGTGTCGTTTGAATTGTGTTCCGTGACGGGGCACATTCGGACTAATTGCGGAAGATTTGGACACTAAAATTTTTGCACTTAAATTTTATTCCACGACTTCATTTTGTGTTTCCTGAATTCTTTTGTTCTGAGTGTAATAAAATCTTTGAATTTTCACTCATTTTTTATACAATTTTCTTAATTCTCTTAATTACTAAATGTAAAACTTTTCAAATTTGTTATCCGAAGGTGCCTGATTTTCTCCTGCTCTCTATGCATTTTTTTGCTGATTTTTTTTGCACTGTAAATAACAATAAACCTGCTAGTGGACGAGAAGATCACAATATTTTTTGCAAAACCAAAAATTGTACATAATATTTGCATATTTTCTTCATAAGACTGTTTTTTTATCATCTTCGAAAACTAAATGAAAAAAATTTGTGTAAGATTTTTGATGTGGGGGATTTTGATGATGAAATTTAACAATAAAACTCCACTGTCACCTCTTTTTGCTGTCTCTATCGCAATAATCTCTCACAATACTTGCTTTAGGTGTTGATTAGATAAAATGACTGTGTGAAGGAGCGATAGGGGCGAACACAGTCAAAAATTCACCACAAATTTTCCTCTCTGCTTAACTTCTTCACGGGGAAGCAAATAAAATTTATTTTATCGGTGTCAGAAGAGCTTTTGATTTTCGAAGGGCAACACAGTTTCGTGGTGATTCGCAATTTTATAATTTTTTTTCTTTTTTTTTTTTACTAAATGAAAGATCTGTGAATGTTGTGCTTTTTCATTTTTTGCAATCTTTGCAATTGAAGTGTGTGTTTTTCTCATAAATTCTTACAGTCTGGCTGCCCCTGAATCACTAATTTATTCACATCCGCGACAATCATCCACATGTGTGTACGTATAGTCTTCCTTCCCCTTCTTTTTTTCTCTTTTACGTGCACACCGCCTCAGTTTTACCTCGAAAAGTTTAACATTTTCACGGTTCGTTGACAATTTACTCTTTTTTCTTCTACACGAAATATTACGCAGTTCAATAAATCGTCACGAAAATAAGTTAATAATTGTGCAATAAAGTGCGTTCACCATGTCGTCATTGATTTTAAACTAAAGTTGTACACACCTTAGTCCCGTGAGTGATGTCATCGAAATGTAGCTCTGATATTGAAGGTAGCAAATTTTTATCAGAGCTCAATAGCGAGTTTTACTAAAAGAAATTTATACATTTCGCATTGTGCCTGATATTGTTCGCATACCCCAATGAAGTATTACCTGTTTTCTTTAGATATAGGCCCCATTTTTCCCAAACAAAATAAAAGTTTAAATAAAATATAGTTATTCCTAATTGATAACATTTCAATCTGCAAACAAACCATTTCGATCGGTGTAATTCTGTTACTATTTCTATCGTTAAACTTGATCTTGAAATTTAAATCGAAAATGCTGTCCGAAAATAGGTCGGATCAAATATTTGATTGAACTAAATTCGGCAAGCCTGCAGATTTTATTATATATGGCAACACTCTGAATCTTGAAAGCTATTTTTCGAGATTTTCTCAATGAAAAAATTTTATATTTCCATCCAATTTATTAGCAAATATTCTATTTTTTATTTTGACAGATTGCAATCTGTATGGAAAAAATTTACAATATTGAGTTAATTAGTTTTGTTTTGAATTGTTTTTTGTTTTCAACATGAAGAATTATAATTCGTTTTCACCCGTTATCAATTTTGATATGAAACAAAACACGTATAAAATTTTCCCACCCTGGAACCACCCTTTAGGTGATGTATATAATTTCGAATTTTCGGAAAGGGAGCTCACGAGACTCTCTCTCGCGACTGTGACGTGAAGAGAGCGTAGAGAGTGAATAAATTTCTTTGGACGCACTTTTGTGGTGCACCTTTTTTCCCTTAATTTTCCATTTTTCCGGCAAAAATCTTTGTGAAAAGTGTTTCTAAAGTATCTCTGGATGTTATAGTTTTGTACTTGTGTGACAATTTGTCCGGGGCTGACGGTGAAAGTGTAGAATTTCACCTGAAAAATTTCGGAGAAGACAAATTTCGGGCGTGTGAGAAAAAAAGAGACGAGATATCTCTGTATTCGAAGAAGCAATGGCTGATGATTTAGTGTTTGGATATTTGCCCGAATCAGATGGCTATTCTGTGAGTTTTTCAGTTAAGATGCTATGTTCTTTTGTCAGCAATAAATTGTCTTTTAGAAGTTTAGGGAGTTTATCCGATATTTTTGCGAGGGGGCTGTGGAAAAGCCATAGAAAATTGCTCGTGACGTTTGAGTGTTTTGTATTTCCCCGTAGTGGAATTCTCGTGCTTCACTCTTCAAAACGCATACATTGACAATAAAAATTGAGCAAGTGAGAGAGAGAGAGACTTGTCCATAAATATGTGTTGTGGTGTCTGCATGGAGAGCGAATTTCGTGTGAATCATCTCTTCTTCTCGCGAGACTTCTTGTGTGCTGGAAAGAATGGGCTTAAAATAATAATTTAATATCCTCCTATTGCGAAAAATAAATTCCGATAAAGAAATGCCTTAATACACGTAAATATATATTCACCAGAGTTTAAATTCGTTAAAGTGTCAGAAGAGTAATTTAACTATAATATGAAAAAGAAACATTCTTATCATGTTCTCAATTTTTTAATTTATTTATATAAATGTGTTTTTCTTTCCGCTTTAATTGTTGTATATTGGCGAGGAAAATGTCTGTAGAGGACACGAGAGATGGTGCGCTTGACGACACAGTCACACAACAAACCAATTATCAATGGTTTCTTAATCAATTTTCATATTAAATTGCTGCTATATATAAAAAAAAGAATTTTTCTTGGTAGATCTTCTAAAAATTCCTCATTTTTCACTATGTTTTCAGAAACGTTGAGAGATAATCTAATATTTTGTCTCTATGTGTTTTTTACTTACAGAGTGAAGAAGGAACTAGTCAGATTAGGATCAAAGTGATAGCTGGACATACTTTGGCCAAAAAGGATATTTTCGGTGCTAGGTAAGTTTCTTAAAATGAAAAGAAAAGTCAACTCATTTACTTTTTCATTGTTGCATGAAATAAAATAACAATTCACCTTGATAAAGTCCAAAAACATTGATTTTTTCTCACACGCTCATGTGTTTATACCAACATCCTTTCTCACCTTCATTACAGTTTCTCAATGCAAACCACGAAAAGGCGTAGCAATTTTACATTTTAGCATCTAATTTTCTAATTTAATAAATACATAGTATTATACTAGGATATTTTTTATTTTGAAAATGAATGAAATGAAAATTCGACCTTTGAATTATAATATTTATGTTTTATACCACCCAATCAACGGAAAATATGAAATTCATGCATTCATTTATGCAATGACCAATGAAATGTTCCGTTTTAAGTTATTTAGCATCAAGATCATAACAATTTTAGCAGAAATAATTTAGTGATGCCCCAGAATTTATAAAGATTTTACGTGTTTATTATTTTCAATTTAGTATCTAATTGTTTTGAGTAAAGTACAATTGAGAATTAAATTCTTAGTTTATTGAAAGCACAGGATTTTATATTGTTGTGCAAAATATTTGGTAGGCACAGTGCCAAGGGAGGAAAACTTAGTGTCTTTCTTACTTTTAAAATTAAAATTCGATCCTTTTATCAGTTTCCTTGTTTCATCTGTGCCGTATACGTGTTTCACATACATTTTTTTTAAGTGAGGTGGAGGAGGAAGAAGTAAGTGTCCATTAGGGCACCTACTCCCTGAGCACTCAGACCAATGAAGGGTCCATTGGAGTACAATGTACTCCCCCGGTAATCCCCCCGGGCAACCTCCTCTCGGGATTCGTGATATAGGAAAAAAAAGCAGTGAATTCATCTGGGGTCCTTGAACAGGATGGGGATTGAACTCACAACTTTCTTTTTTCTAAGCAATGACAGACACTTAGACCTCTCGGCCACGAACCCCCCAAGCTTAGGGTTAGTTTTAAGTTTATTCTTTAAAAAAATTCTATTTTTTGTCCAAACATTTGAATCATTTGGAAAGTGGAGATTTATCTTTAGGCCATTTACATACATGGACTAAACCTAGAGAAAACTTATGGTGCTGTCACATGGCAGTATTTCTGTTAACTGACTTTTACGGTTGAAAATGATTTAATAGTAAAAATCATTAAATTTCCATTCATATCCAATCCAGCCTGTTCTATTATTTGTGAAGAATCTCTAAAGAAAATTTCGGAATTCAACATAAAGTCTGTTTATCTAACATCATTTTCTATATGTAAAACACGAGCAACATTCCCATTCGCTTAATTTTTAGTGCAGAAAATGTTTTTCAATCGAAACAGGATATTTTAAGTACTAAAAAAAAATATGAAATTCGATTGCATGGTACTTTCCACACTTTTATCGAGTTTTTTTCGGAAAATTCTTTTCAAAGATTCTTCACAAATTATGAAAAGGTTAGATTTGACTGAAAATTTGAAGATTTTCTATAGTTATTACTGTAATAAGGGGCCCTAAATGGAAAAAAATCAGTTGCCGTGTGACAATTGCTTAAGAATTATCTAACAGACTGCCGTATGCCAGAAATTTAACGCAACTTGATGTTTTTGATATCCCTTTCCTTTAGTATCTTTTAAAATTCATTTCTAGTTTAAATCGTTATTTAAAAGGTTAAAAATTCTTTAAAATTCCATGAAATTCTTATCCTTAAAAAAATGAGTTTTAGCTAGACTCTTAGATGAATCGAAGGACCAAAATTTGAGTCTTCAAGTCCGTTTAACACAATTTCTAAAATACGGAAAATAGAAATTGGAAAATGGGTCAAAACGTCCCTAAATGGAAAAAAAATTAACATTTTTTGATGAAGATCATTAGGATTATGTTTAAATGGTTTAAAGACAAACAAATGGAAACAACAACAACACAAAGACACAATTTCCAATAAAATGCAACACAATATACGAAAAATATCTCTAATTTTGATTTAATATGTAATCAGCGTTAACGGAGAAGCGCGAATACAGGCAATTTAGTGTGTCACTTAAAAGGGGAGCAATGAAGGGCATCAGAAATCGATCAATAGCGTAAATAGGGACTTTTC
>CAKKOB020000147.1:0-10225 GCA_918844115.2 Phlebotomus perniciosus | reverse complement strand
CGGTTGCAGATAGAGACTTCGGGTCTATGGGGGACCCCCCTAAAGTTGACCGTCGGATCAAAACCAGGCCCTTCATTTTTCTAAAAAGCCCCCCTATCCCCTATAAAAACATGTTTTTTGGTTTATCTCGAAAACGGCTCTAACGATTTTTTTCATTTTCACATATGTTTTG
Source organism: Phlebotomus perniciosus (assembly GCA_918844115.2). Taxonomy (NCBI): domain Eukaryota; kingdom Metazoa; phylum Arthropoda; class Insecta; order Diptera; family Psychodidae; genus Phlebotomus; species Phlebotomus perniciosus. Next base: position 10,053 of record CAKKOB020000147.1, on the reverse strand, counting down.
TAGAATCACTAGACACACTTTTCGTCCATACATGCCAATGACCTCCATACATTCCGTCTAACGGTTTTTCAAGGTCAAATATTTGAAATTCTCTTTTCAAGGGTTTTATTCGGCCCAAACCAATCATGTGGGTAAAATTGTAAAATTGTAAAGTGAGGTGGAGGAGGAAGTAAGTGTCCATTAGGGCACCTACTCCCTGAGCACTCAGACCAATGAAGGGTCCATTGTACTCCAGCCCCCCGGGCAACCTCCTCTCGGGGTTCGTGGTACCTATAGGAAAAAAAGCAGTGAATTCATCTAGGGTCCTTGAACAGGATGGGGATTGAACTCGCAACTTTCTCTTTTCTAAGCAATGACAGACACTTAGACCTCTCGGCTACGAACCCCCTTTTTCACATACATACATACCTACTCTAATAGTGCTGTCACATGGCAATATTTCTGTTAACAAATTCTTACGGTTGAAAACGATTTAATCGTATTTTTCAATGGAAAATCATTAAACTTCCGTTGTGAGGAATCTTTAAAAGAATTTTCTGGAAAAACTCGATAGGTATATTATAACTACGAAAAAGGTCGTTCAATCTAATCAGATCCCTTTTAAAACATTTAATTCTGTATACATATACTTAAATCTCCAGATTTGACTATAGAAATCTAATGATTTTCCGCTGCAAAATCAGATTAATGGCTTTCAAGCGTAGGGCCTCGGCAGACCTGCGCTTAGCGTGGAAGCTTAGGCCCTTTAAAAACGAGGCTCAGGGCTCCGATAGACCTGCGTTCAGCAAGGAATTTTCCTTTGAAAGTTGTTCTGCTTCTTATGCTAAGGCTTAGGGCTAAGCGCGATCTGGACAGACTGCAGTAAAAGTCCCGTTTTAGCCGTAAAGTCTTCCAGGCTAAGCCCTGGTCTGCCAAGGCCCTAAGAATCATGTTGATAGATATATTGCCATATGCAAACACCATAATTACATAATCTAAAATCTAATAATTACCGTTTTAGACATGATAATCTGTTGGACTTTCATCTGAATCAGATTTATTAATTTTCCTGCTTATCAATGAGTTTACCGGAAACTCTTATCAAAAATTGATTATTATTGAATTTAGGACGCGGGAAATGAATATATTATAGATGGGCAGTTGTTTTGTTTTTGAATATATATTTTTATGGTAAAAGGATATTCAACGCGTTTACTAATCTTAATCCATTCGATTCTCATACAATATGAGTTTCTAAATTAGTGTAACTTTTTGTGGAATGTATATTTAGGGACTGTATGTTATGGCGCTAAAACAATCATTAACGTTGATTTGTGGTCATATCATGTTCACGTACCATCCCAGATGGTTTATTATTGACTCTTAATGTACACAATATAGAGATTAATTTGCTGTTTATACCACTAAATAACGTTTTTTTTTTCTCTCTCCTTCCTCAATTTTAATAGTGATCCGTATGTGAGAATTGATCTAAACACGATAAATGGCAACATTAACATCGATTCAGTACTTACAAAGACCAAAAAGAAAACCTTGAACCCTAAATGGAATGAGGAATTTGTGTTTCGGGTGAGTTTAACTGTGGGAGACGACTTAAAGTGTCCGACTGAAAGATTTCCTTTAATTAATTAAAAAAATAATGTCTCTTTATTATCTCCTTTGCAGGTGAAACCCGGCGAACATAAACTCGTGTTCCAAGTGTTCGATGAGAATCGCTTGACGAGAGACGATTTTCTGGGGATGGTTGAATTGACTCTGGTGAATTTGCCCAAAGAACAGGAGGGTCGAACAATTCCACCAAAAAGTTACCCATTACGGCCACGCAGGTCAGTTGGGTAGGTTAATTTGGCTTCTGCTCTGATTTTTTCTAATTATTTTGCTCTCTTTCTTTTCAAATTCCCGCCTACCCTACCCCCTTCTATTACTCACATTGCCAATTGAGTTCGATGTTGAATGCAAAATAATTTACTTGAGAGAATTATTGGCATTTCTCATGGGCTGTGAATATTTTATTAAATCAATTGCATGCGATGATTTTTAATGCAAAAATAATATTATAATCTTGCATTGCCATTTTGATGCTGCTTTTTGGTTAAGACACTTTCTGATAACGCATGAGTGAGTTAGATTTTCTTTGTTAATTTGTTTTAAATTATTACAATTCTGACATCATTCTCTTTGTTTTTTTTGACAGGAGATGATTTCATTCAACAATTAATACAGATCTCATGATTTCTCTTTCATTTGGAACATTTTATAATTTTTGTGATGCCAGAGTGGGGTCATCTAATTTTTCCAAGCAATCTCAATCTATTGATAAAGTAGTCAATTATATACCTATAATAAATAATTGTTTTGTCACGAATTTGGATCAGACATTTGACTTAAGTTATTGTGTGAATTAGTAAGTTTCTTGAAACTAAACTAAAAAAAAAAAAACAATTTGGAGGCTTGTAAGAAAAATGTTTTTTTTTACCAAATTAAAAACTTTTTCACACACTCTCAAGTTCTTTTTAATGTTAAATTGTGAATGAAAAGTAGTTTCAATGGCTGTAGCATGATTTTTACCAAATAGGTAATAGTAAAATTGTAATTTATTTTTGCATTTAATTGAACTAACAGGTGAGCCAGACACTTTACAGTAGTTAAGTGATGATGTATGAGTGTAAGAGGAGTAAAAATATGAATAGGTACACAAATTACTGTATATCGTTTCTTGATTATTTGTTTAAGAAGCATTTCTTACTATTTTTTTCCTATGTTGTTTCTTCTTTAAAATCAACACTGAATATACATCAATAAAATCTTGATGTTGTGATGTTGAAGCGAAAAAAAGTATGAATGTATATATTTATTTAATTAGTGTGTCTGGATTTTATGATATTTTTGGGATGATACATAAATTTTCTTCAATTAGATATATAGGATTCATTGAAATTTCAATACAATAATATTATCTCATTTTTTATTTCTTTCGACATGCTTGTCTCTCTATCGATGGTAATGGAATACACATATAAAATAGTGCGCGATCTCGAGTTCGTGGCACTTTGGATATCTATCACGCTTTCATACGGGATCTGGATTCAACCAGTGAGACATCAGATTGGGAGATTGTCGATGACGGAGCTGGCAACAGTGATGGTTCGGCAACACCATTGAATGCATCATCGTTGTTTGGATCATCGAGTGTGGAGGCACTGCCACAAGGTTGGGAGGAGCGTCAGGACGCCAACGGGCGAACTTACTACGTGAATCACATTGCACGGACAACACAGTGGGAGCGCCCAACGGCTCTCACGAGCAATAGTGTGTCCGAGGAGGAGATGAATAATGCCGCAGCTGAATTTCATCGACGCTTCCATATCAGTGTAGATGAATCGGATTCCAGGAGTAATCAGGTAAATTCTGACTCATTTCTTCATTAAGTCACAAATATATACCTAGATATAGGCACCCATTTGATATTTCAACATATATAAATTTTCGTGTATATGTGTGATTTATTGTGACACAGTCAACTTCTTTCGACACTTTTTATCTCACAATCGCAAATTGATTACTTTGAGAGTCCCTCCTCACATTCTTTCGCCTTCATTCGACACAAGCAAATTGTACATATATTCGTCATTCAGTTGCATGTTCCTCCTGAATTTTTGTTGTCTTCTATTTTGCATGACTGGCCACACAAAATTTGATTTTTTGCTAAGGAATTATTTGTGAATGATGATGTCCTTCTCACGGTTCAGGAGGCACTTTTGGAGGATATTCATGAAGATGAAATGTGTTGTATTTCTTCCGAAATTGCTCTTCCAATGACAGACGACGAAGCGGATGAAATTGCTGATGAAGCCACTGAAGTGCTCGTTCAGCCACCACAGTTTGTGGTAAATAAAATCTGTAGCGCGCTCGAATTAAAAATTCCCAAATACTCCAAAAAGACACTTTCGATCGACAATCTATTGTAACAATTTAGATATTGGCACAAATATAGATCTACAGACGACAGTTTTTTTTCGGTGTAAAAGTTTGGCTAAAATCGTATAAATCTAGAACATCTCTAGAACAATAAATCTAGAACAATTACTAAATCTACAATTAGTATGAATCTAGAACAATTACTTAACACTCATTTTCAAGAAAATCATGCTTTAATAAGCGTAATGTGTGTAATCCATTTTATTGATAAGCTTTTTGAAAAAAGACAAGTAGATCCACTCTTTCAAATTAAATAGCTTCAAATATTTCGGAAAAATGAAATTTTGAATTAAGAATAAGCCTAAGCTTTACAGACTTATGGTTTCAGAGGGCCTAGATGGTATTAGCCAAAATAATAAAAAAAAAATATCACAATTTAAAGTTGAAGAAAGGAAGTATTCAACTTTCTTTTGTCATCCAAGTGGAGGATTATGACAATCTGTTTTCGTTAATGTTTTTTTTTCTACATTAACTGCAAGTGTTTTAAAGAATAATTTTTGTAATTAAATAAATTTGCTTTCAAATAAATAATTGTTTAATTAATTATTTAATTAATTAAACGAAAATGACAGTGAATAAAAACATTTAGAAATCTACCGTTCATTCCTATACGTAAATGTTAAAGAGTTAAAATACTTATGCACTAAAGGCATTGAAATACTGCCGGGAAATTAATCTAAATTGAGTTATTTGTGCCATACGGGCGAGAACAATAAGACATTATTCTAGAGAAGTGTCTTGGATAATTGTCTGCTATTGACAATTAATTTATATATAGAGGATGAAAATGGAATTACGGCAGAATGATAAATTATTAATAATTATTAATTTCATCATGTTAAGATATGATTGACGACATAAAGTGCGTTTATTGCGTTTATTTGGGAACAAAGAGCAGCAAATTGCTAGAAAATGGACGTATATCACAGATATTTTCTAAAATGTTTCTGAGAGCTAAAAATGTTTAAGAAATGATTTAGTTTAGATCTATAGAAATAGGTATACTTTGTATTATAGATATCAGAGGTAATAGCTTTTGTAGGAATCACATATGTTTGCTATGTTATGTGTGCTTCTGATGGCTTCTTTCAAGAGAAATCCAGCATTTTTATATTGAATTGTCTATCTCATTGGTTCACTCACCACAATTGCTTCCCATCTCCTTTGCATTCTATCCACAATAATATAATAGATATTTAATTTTGATCCTTGATTATCCTCTTTCTTTTTTTGCAAAATTATTACCACCTATTGTGGAAATGTGTTGACCCCGTGGGAAAAAAAACTTGGTTATCCGGTGGCAAAATCCGACAAAAACCATATGCTGATAAAGGGAGATAATATGAGTTTGAGTTCCGAGATGGGATTTATGGGTTCGGTAACTTCACTTAATGATCTCAATCGATCGGGCTCGATGAGTTCCAATCACAGTGTCAGTGGACGTCCAACGAGACCAGCACCAGGCATTCCGCGTGATCATCAGCTGCATAGAACAAATGCCACGAGGCGAAAAGCTCCAATTCCACCTTACAGGTGGGTGTTGTTGGCTTCTTTCACATCTCTCTCTGTCTCTCTCTAGCCCTTCACTCTTGGCTGGAATTTTTATCCCCTTCTTTGTGTTCTCCTTCAATTTCTGTGCGTTCTCGATGGCGTCACAGAGTTGTCCGGAGAGGAGAAACATTGTTAGTGTCTCTTACTCAACTTTTCCTCTAATGACCAGATTAACCACACCTCCTGTGGTCAACGAGGGGGGAGGAAGCAGTGGCCCAAGTGGAAGGGTATTGCCAAGGAATAGAAATTCACTGGAGGACAATGAGGAGCACAGTAACAGTGAGGTGAGAATGCAGTCGTCCCAAGTGGTGTCGAAAAGAAGCTGGCTTTTTTGTTGGTTCGCTCAGTGACAATTTTTTTTCTCCCCGATAATCTCGGAACGCAATCATGTCCTAATTGTTTATAATTTTTGTTGTGTTTTCCCCTTGCGCCACGGTATTTATAAGCTTTTCCTATTTTATTTAGCCCATTTCTGTTATGAAGATGAACCAAGTGTCTCTCACGTTGCATAGTTTTTGGGAGAGTGTTTAGTTTAGCCTGTTAGAAGAAGTGTCTGTTCCATCACTAGATTGAAAGCTTCACAGAAATGTTGGCAATTGTGGCATTTTGATAAAAAAAATTTAATGTCAAATGTATTTGTAATGTACTTTATAAATGATAGATATGATATTTTTACTATGTTATTTTAGAATGAGGATCTTGACACATCTGATAGTGGAGCAGGAACGAATAATCAGGCACGTTCCTCATCGACACCGCAGTCACGACAGAGTTCTACGGAGGAGAATTCTGCGACATCTTCTCCGGACACGACGGCATCATCTAATCCAGACACAACGGGTCTTCCGCCTGGTTGGTCAATGCAGGTAGCACCAAATGGTAGAATATTTTTCATTGATCACAATGAGAGGAAGACATCGTGGGTGGATCCGCGCACCGGTCGGGCGAGTCCAATGCCCAACGCCGCCGGTAGATCACCAGCCAGTCGGAAGCCAGAAGATGACCTGGGGCCGTTGCCAGAGGGATGGGAGGAGAGGGTCCACTCAGATGGACGGATTTTCTACATTGATCACAGTGAGTGATTCTCATTGCATGAAAATTTTCGCCAGAGGCAAATGTTTTTTGTGTTTTTTTTTCTCGTAGATACAAGAATCACCCAGTGGGAAGATCCAAGATTGTCCAATCCTAATATTGCTGGACAGGCTGTACCCTATTCACGTGACTATAAGCAAAAGTATGAATATTTCAAGAGTCAACTGAGAAAGCCAACAAGTGTTCCCAACAAATTTGAGATTAAAGTTCGACGAACATCAATCTTTGAGGATTCATATCGTGTGCTCAACTCTGTGACGAAAACTGATCTCCTCAAGACGAAACTGTGGGTGGAATTTGAGGGTGAGGTAGGATTGGACTATGGTGGCTTGGCACGTGAATGGTTCTTCTTGCTGTCCAAGGAAATGTTCAATCCGTACTATGGACTCTTTGAATACTCTGCCATGGACAATTACACACTACAAATTAATCCGTTCAGTGGCTTGTGCAATGAGGAGCATCTCAACTATTTCAAATTTATCGGGCGTGTGGCTGGAATGGCAGTCTATCACGGGAAATTGTTGGATGGTATGTTAGAGAAAATCTACTTTTAAATTGTCTCTTTGTTCATGTTTCACTGGAATTTGTCTCTACTGTCTACTTGCAGCATTCTTTATACGACCATTCTACAAGATGATGCTTCAGAAGCCAATTGACTTAAAAGATATGGAGGCTGTTGATATGGAATACTATAATTCACTGTTGTGGATCAAAGAGAATGACCCGAGTGAACTTATGCTCACATTTTGCATCGACGAAGAGACTTTTGGCACAACAAATCAGAGAGAACTCAAGCCTAATGGCGCCAACATTGATGTGACAAATGAGAATAAGGATGAATATATTCGTTTGGTGATTGAATGGCGATTTGTGTCACGTGTCAAAGAGCAAATGCACGCTTTTCTCGATGGCTTTGGATCTGTTGTGCCACTAAATAGTCTTAAAATCTTCGATGAGAATGAACTGGAGTTGCTTATGTGTGGCATTCAGAACATCGATGTGAAAGACTGGAAAAAGAATACACTCTACAAGGGCGACTACTATGCAAATCATGTTATTGTTCAATGGTTCTGGAGGGTGAGTAGTTGTGCATGCAAAAGTATTTTCTTTTACATTTCCTGTTGCTTTATATTTAATGCTGGAAATATGGCATTTTTATTTATTTATAGACTATAAATAGCAATAATTTTAGGAACAAGAATAGAGAATTTAATAAACTTTTTGCAATGTTCGTTTTATTTCATTTTATTATTTTTTTTTTGTAAAGTAACGAGACATTCCAATCTGTTCTTGAGAAAACTATACTTTTGTAAGGTACTTTTTTTTTGAAGATTTTATGTTATTCAGAATATCTTATTTAGATGGGAAATATGTTAAATTGTTATTGAATTGTACCTTCAAATCAATGTTTTCTCTAATAGTATTTTTTTCATTTCTTTCTTTCAAAGGCTGTTTTATCGTTCTCAAATGAAATGCGAGCAAGATTATTGCAATTCGTGACTGGAACTTCTCGTGTGCCGATGAATGGCTTCAAGGAGCTGTACGGATCGAATGGCCCACAAATGTTCACAATTGAAAAATGGGGTAATCCAGAAAACTTCCCAAGAGCTCACACATGGTAAGTGTTGATTTACATTGTTCTTGTAGAATTTGCTGAATTGTGCTCTCTCTTTTTTATGATCTGCCGATGCAGTTTCAATCGTTTGGACTTGCCACCTTATGAGAGTTATTTGCAGCTCAAGGATAAACTTATTAAAGCCATTGAAGGTAGTCAAGGTTTTGCGGGAGTTGACTAAGAAGAAAAATAGGTTCGGTATAATATTCGTGTTTTATTGGAAAAATTTTCTCTTGAAAATGGAAAAAAAGTATCAAACATACACACGATTTTATAAGCTTTCAATCTAATTGATTATATCCAGGGTTGATTTCTTCCTTTCTTCTTTTTTTCTACAAATATCTGACATTTTGACCAAATATTCAATGCAAACAAAAAATATGCATGTTTTTTTACTCTAAACAAAAAGAAAAACATTATCTCAACTTATTATGTGAGTTAGAAATTGTATGTAGGTAATTGGCAATTGACTTTTCAACATTCCTTCTTATATCTTACGCCAATGTCTTAATTTTCACTGCAATATATGTGTCTTTTTGACGTGTATTCACGCAATAAAGAAAAAAAAATATAAGGAAGAGTATATAGCAAAATTTTGAGTTGTCAGAGTTTGGGAAATTTACGGAAGAAACATTAAGCATAGTATAGGAGGAAGGAGATATGAAATTTATGAAATAAGAACACTTACATTAAATGTAGTTGTGAATATATGATTAATCTAATTTATTTTTTATTAAATATAAAATATATTCTAGTTGTGTTCTATTTTTTCCAATTGATATATACATGAAGTTTTGCTGTAAAAGATAAAACTAAAAAAAAACGAATGCCAAATTTCATAATCTGTAATACTTATATGAAAAGTCTTTAAGTTTTTTCTCCCCTTTTTTCGTGGGTATAAAAAAAATATGATATGGATGAATAATTGTTATCGAAAGAGTAAAGATTTTAGATGTACGATTTCATCGTGTTTAAAAATGTAGTAAGAGTGATTTTCTTTCCCAAATTGAATGTCTGACTTATTATTTTTCGTTTGGAACATAAAAAATAGTGCCTTTATTCACAGAAAGAAAAATAATAATAATAAAAAAAATATTGCAATCAATCCAATACATGCCAGGAATTATCGAAAGGAAGAAAATTGGTCAAAAAAGACTGGATTGCCGGTAGGTTGATGCCGCTAGAAAGACAAACGTGTGAGAAGTGAACACACAGAAATAAAAAAAAGAAATGTTAGGGAAAGGGCTTATGGGAACTTTTTCTCTCAATGTTATCAGCATGTGTCTATGAAATCATACAATGAAGTGTTTTTTACATGAATGCAAAATTATACATCTTATGCTATTATTCTTAATGCAAAAAACGGATTAAACAAAACAAGTTTCAATTTGTATTTGAGTATGGAAGAGACCTATACATAAATTTTTTGTAAATATGATTACAATTATTCAGTGGCCTGTTACATTTAATTATATTATTTTATTATAATTATTATGAAATAAATATTATAATATAATGAAATTTGAGGTAACAGATGACGTGTTACGTTGTAATACTTTCGACTTGATAAAAAAAAACAATCAGGAAAAAATAATAAATTGAACTTAAAAGAAAGATGTGTGAGTTTTTACAGCGCTAACACGAATGGTTTTTCCATGGGGAAGATATTATGATCAGACGAGGCGCTTCGCGCCTCTCTTTGCGTGGTTTGTGGATTGTGTAGTAACTTGGGTCCATTAAATTGATTGAGAAGATTCATTTAATAGTTAAAAAGTCGAAAATGTCCGAAAAATGGTAAATTTGTATGAAAGTTACTA
>CAKKOB020000146.1:72511-85559 GCA_918844115.2 Phlebotomus perniciosus | reverse complement strand
ATAAGCTTAGGGGTGATTTGCCTGGTTTATATTTATGAAGCCTTATTTATGATTAAACAAGATTTCTATTTGTATTATATATTAACTCGTAATTAGTATAAAAATTACAAAAATTTACTACCCTTTACCGTTTTCAGAGTAATGGCTCGATCAGCAAATCCCTTTTATTATCAGGGACATTTTGGATGATTCATTGGCGAACTGGGTGTCATTATATATCTAGTGAAGAATTATTGAGCTCCTGGAATGAACGGACTAAATGAACACGCAAGAGTAGGTACTTTAAATTTCTTCTAATGAATCTGATACAACAGTGACTGTTTGCTCCTTTCGGTTGTGCGCTTGGAAGAATCTCACCAAGAAGATTCATCTCAAAATTTCATTCACGTCCGCATACGTTTTATTTGTTGAGAGAAAATGATAAACAGATATATTGTTTGAGTTTTCCAATTATACCAACTTGACAGCGGATCTGTGACAGCATCATTATCATGATGAGATTGGATCCTCACGTGATGTATTCACATTCCATTGTATGTATGTACATTGTAGCTCATCATGCACACGCGACATCGTAAAGGTAATAACTACATATATACAATCCCTGATACAATCCATCTAATTTGTAAACATATTTGCAAAAAATCTTTTAATTTCGCCGAAAGCGAAATGAATTATAGCTTCGCACTAACGTTGTATCTCTAATTTACAAAGCTTTAGAGCAAAGTCACTTTGTACTTGCTTCATTATAATAGTTGATACTGTCACGGAAAATTTTCACACAGTTTTTGGGTAAATCATATGACCAAAAATTAAGACATAACGTGAAAGCACAGACTATTCATAAGGTTATACACATAACACGAAATCCCTTCAACCGGTATTGTTTCTGACTTGAAAAGGCTTTACATTGAAGTTTTTCTTCTCAAATCAATTTCAAATTCTGTGCATTGATGCGAATATTTTCGTATGAGAGGTGTTTTAGAAAAGCCAGAAGCATTAATTTAAATTTTAAATGCACATCAGTGTGAAGAATTCCACCGAAAAAGAGCTGTTTATTTTACTTCGGAACTGTCTATTTGTCTATCCCACGGGGGACTCCCTGTGACTCTCGTTTGTGTCAGCTTCCTTTGAGGACTTCTCTGTGTGAATTTACTCACAAGTTTTTGCTGTGTTCTGCCAAACGAAAAATAAATCGGACTCTGAGAGGAAAGACTTCCTGGGTGACTACCCCAGTGATGTAACACCCTTGCATGAATTACTGGCATATGCGGAAACATTGTCTGCTTGAATAAATATTCCCCTGGAGAGAGAGTGAGGACGGAAACAAGCCAAAATGGTCAATAAAGTTTTAGTGCCGGAAAATAATTCTCTTGTTCTGGCAATTGTTCATATATGAGAATATAATACCACTTACTCTCATAAGAATTTCACCCTCAATCCACTGAGATGGAGATTATACACGTTATACGTTCATTGAATCCTTGAGCAGGAAGTGTAGTAAAAAGTTACCTTTTATGCTCTTGTTTGCCTCCTAGTGGACGTGCACTGAGGGGAGGACAAAGAGTAAAAGTTTAGTTTCAGCAATTACTCATTTTTGCCACACCATGTCTTGAGATTCATTTTACTGCTCTTGCACACCTTCCTTCTGAGGTAATTTGTGTAAACAACTCTTGGGAAGGTGAGGGTTATAGCACCTGAAATTGAATACTAAACAATTTTATCTACATGACTCAATGAAGGAGGCGAAAGACTCAAGTTATATTTGGGTCATTTGGTGACACCAACAAGATGTTGTTTAATTTGGACTATCTATTGTGCAATTATTGCAGAATTCATGTGAAAAATTCTAATAAAATATTTTACACAGAAATTCGAACTAAAAAATTTTCTCGGTAATTCCTTAGCGAAAAAATTTCAAACTCTTTTAATTTCAATTTTTTTTAATGAAATTTGACATTTCTGTGAAATCTCTTTGTTATAAGAGATTTTAAATTTCTCATCAAGCCTAAGAATTCACTTTGTGCAAGAAACATTCCATTTCTTCAAATTATATCTTCTCATTCAATTATCCCTCAGACTTTCTCAACATTCCAATAAGAAAAATATAAGACTAAATAAGGACGATGAGGAGATTAAGAAGTCAGAAAGCACATTTGTGGATGACGAAAGACTCATTTGAGACAGTATCCAATTTGATTTTGTGAAATTAATTGACAAACAGATGAAAATACTCTGCTTTTGACTTTATTAGACTCCACGTCTTATTGCGTTTTCTGTATCGCTGAGGTGAAGGCAAATGTAAAGGCAGCACTCTTAATGAGGATGTGGATGAAGGAGAGAAGAAATTTTAGGAAGCTTTTTTGGCATTTCCCATTCGAGTTTTAGCAGTGAAATTGTGCTTTAGAAACTTAAGTGAAATGTACAATAAGGTGAAATTCTGAAAGATCACCCACAGAGGGAAATATTGCAATTGCAGTAAAATATATTATGTAATGTAAATTCTCGGTATAAAACATTTAATTCTCCATTATTTGTCCTGTTTGCTTTTGACGAAACGAAAATCTGCGGAAGTATTTCCAGACATTACCCAAGGAACTATTTACGTCAGAAGAAAGCACTTTTGAGCTCTTAGTGGTTAGACGAGAAAATATTTTCCATTCACATATAAGAAAGTTGACTTTTATTGATGTATTATGCATATATGCAAGAGTATTTGCATAATAATTTGGTACTCTCATACCTTTTTGCTATTGATATATGAATGAAATGGAATATTATTTGCAATCTCTATCCTCTTATAAATGACTTCATACGGAATGAAAATTCCTTGTGGCGTGGAATTGTGACGACTTCATAAAGGAGCGCCTTTCGTCTGAAATTGAATATTTCAATTGAAAATTCATGATTGGTGGCTGCCACAGAGTCTATTGAATACTCAATCTAGTGTTTCTCTTCTCATTCACGGACTGTAAGCCATATTTTACCGTCATTTCAATACTTATGTTTAAAATCGATGCAATTTTTCTTTCATCTGCATGTTAAAAGAATATCTACCATAATTGATTTTTTCCCACAATAATTTTGTTTAATGTTTTGTTTTTTACAAAAAAAAATCTATGTTATTATATCTCCACAACATTTTGCAAGATAATCAGAATTCAATTACGGGAGTTTCACATGCACAGACCTCCCTGTTGTGCATAATTTTTGCATTGTGTTTTCACAATAAATATTTTAATTTGGCGGTTTTGTCCTTTTCACCATGCATGAAATTGTTATTTATCATCAAATTGCTAAATTATCTTTGGGTAAATTAATTTCATTTGACACTGATTACACGTTCTAAGCCCATTTCATCCATGATGCGATTATTCTAATAATGTGCTACTGCTGACTAAAATAACAATAAAAAAATTAATTGCTTTAATAAATTTAAAAAAAAAAGAACGTATTCATTGAAAATAAATGAAATATTTAGTACACCAACCAAGTTTTTAATTAGTAATTATAATTTTGAAACTGAAACATTTCCTTTATTTGAATTTCCAATGAATTCTGCTTGCAATCATAATTTGTGAATTATTTACATTACCAATTTACTAAATGCCATACTTATTTGCATATCAATGAGTTACCAAATAAGTTGATAAAGTGTTTTGTAAATAGAAAATTTTGTGCGTTATTTTAAATAACTCTGCGAAGGAAATCCTATTTTTCGCACCAATTTCCATTCCACATATACGTAATAATAATAGTTATTCATGAAATCAAATATAAATTAATGAGAAAATTATGCATCATATCCCACCAAATTTTTCGGGCAATATCATTTGGTTGACGCACGACCAATTCATCATAATTAATAAGCACTAATAACTAAGTGGTTTTCACCATTTGTTCAAATTGCACAGACCAACACATTTCGCTATTTATGTAAATAATATGCATAAAACTGAGAGAACTAAAATCATACAAAATCGTTAAAGGGACCATTATTTTGTGGCAATTAATTAGTCACATTATCTGACACTGAATAAATCATTTGCTCTCCAACTTCGACAACTATATGTGATGATAATTTGTGTAATTCGAGTGAAAAAAGGGGTATTTAAAAAAATTGTGAAGTGTCAGGACCGTGCCTCGAAGTGTGAAAAATCTATTTGTCACGTCTTCAAAGAGCGCCCTCTAAAATCATTGGCCCACACTAAGGCATGCGGTAGGTATATAGTTTCTGGAGGAGGAGCAATCTTGGAATCTTTTCACGTACTTGGTAGTCATTTTTGGTGGTTTGTGCCACGTGACTGATGGGATCTTCAGTGAAATTATTGCATAATGAGAATAATTTCATCCACCTGCTGAATGTATATTGTTCGTAGAGCTCACACGATCTACAACTTGTTTAGAATTCGATGTCCATAAATTAAAAAAAAAATACATTATTAAGAAAAAGGATATTACAACTAAAGGCTTCAAGAAAATCCAGTAAAAATTGGTACAATAAAAGAATTCGAAGATATTAATGCCGATTGTAATACCTTAATTTGTTCAAAAACGATTCTATTTATATAGCGACTCTAGAAATATATAAATTTCATAAACAATATAGAAATAAAGATACCTAATCAAAATCCGAAAATCAAGCACCTGATTTGAGCCATTCTGTACCGTTTAAGCCACAAAATATTTTGCTGGGATGAAACCCATCAGAATTTGGTCAATCTCGGAAAAATCTCACTCACTCTCTGGTCTGAAAATAGCCCTCAGCAACGAGATTTCACATTGATTTTTCTTCTTCTTTTTTTTTGAAGAGAACGATTTTCTCCCTCTCATGCCCGATGTATTAAGCCTCAATTTCACATAAATTGAAGTTGATCTTTCTCTATGGTTTCCCATCAAATACATTTTTAGTGCTTTCTACTTTGGTCCATTGGAAAACATTTCCCCTCTCTCGAACTCTTCGGTAACATCTTTTCATGGTAAAAAGTTGCCCAAGAGTGTCCGATTCCGACAAATTTCAATAAACTTGTGGGTATTCCTCTCAATAAGGGTGCTTTTTTCTCCACTTGCCTCCGGTCGCCCCTTTTAAATATTTTATCCGTACGGCTGGAATTGGAGTCAGAAAAACAAATTAAATCGACAAAACACATGTGTGTGTCTGTTGAGTGCAAGCCCCCAGGAAGGAGGGTGAAAAAGGCCTCAAGAAAATTCGTCTGTGAAATCTCAACTTTGGCTTCCGGGTGTATAGATTTCGCCAAACATTTAAGAAAAGTTCCTCACAAGTCTCAACGCGTAACTCAAACTTTTGGGCTTATGAATTTTTCATAAGGTTACCAAGGTGACGTCTGTCCTCATTATTTAATCCTCTTATGAAAGTTTATACCTCTCCCAAGATGAGACTCTCTCGTTAAATTCAATCGAGGAAAAAAGATGATGAGAGAAAGTGTCTTCAAGCTGATGGTATTTCCACGAAGGTATGAAAAACTATACACTGATTGTTTTAATTAAACATTCCTCCGGGCAAGATTTTATCCGTCGTGTTGGGTGTGTTGGGTAGTTAAAGAGCAGATGGGTCTTGCCTCATCTAACCGCAGCTGGAATGAAATTGAGAGCTCAGAGAGTAAAAAATCTTTGTCGATAATAAGACACAATTTCTAGGAAAACTTTTTTTGTGTGAAAATAACATGTGCTGTAAAATCACGGAAAAGGCAGCTTCTTTTTACAATATGACAAAACTTGTAACATTTCATGCTGTAAAATTAAATACTGTTAATCAACAAGAAAAAATAGGTGCAGTTTATCAGGGAAATCGCTGCAAAAGTCCTTATCAAAATCGTTGATGACCTTCACAGATTGCGATGGAAGATAAAAGTGCGCCGAGTACTTAAATAGCGATTATCGGAAAACAGTGCTGAAATTTGGCACTGCTCCCCATTCATAACTCCCCACTTTGGGATGTCTCAGTTGTGTACGGAATGTTCGGATGAGTATACATTCTCTCTTTTTCACTCCAAAGGAAAATTTGCGCGATGCCCTGTGAGAAGCGTCATCCGGGATGATAATAAAAACCCCATTAACCCTCGTCACATTTTTACGCCCCTCAACACTTGGGAAAAACTTATTCGCACCCTCTCGCCGGGACCCAGTTTGCAAACAAATAAAATTACACACTCCCACAATACTGTACAAACATCAATTTGTATTCAAAACACGGGAATGAATTTGTACATATTGCACATACCGGAGGGGATATTTTCTATGGTTTGTAACAATGTTTTTTCTTCGTCTGTTTGGCGACCATTTCAGTGGCGGGGGCGACCGGAGGGACGCCCAATCCGGGCAAATAAAATTCACAAATAAGCCATTTAGTTATAAATTCCGGTTTGTCCAATTTCTGTCACTCTCACTGGCGTATAATTTCATTGAAATTCTCAATATTTCTTCCCAATCGGGTCTCTCGCAAGGATTTTCCTTTCGCTTGGTCTGTTTTTCCAGCCCACCCACAATGGGTTGGGTGCTTAAATTTGATTAAAACACAGGAAAATAAATCGCCTACATTTTCCCCAAGTCAAGCGTGAGAAATCAACTAGAATTTCCATCCATTTCCACTGCGCAGCTTTTTGCAAAATGATATAAAAGTGTTGCAAATATTCCTTGTGGAGAATGGGATGAGTGAGAGAGAAATGTGGAAATGGCAAAAGGTAAGTGGAACACCGAGAGAAAAATTTGTTGTTCATGTCACTTTTTCATTTTTCAAGCTAACGCCATATACACATACATGAATGAGGTACACTCAGAAGAAATAAAAGATTGTCACACTGAAAATAAATTTTATCATCCTCATTATCATGCAGAGGAAAAATAAAATAGAAAATTAACTGGCTTCAGATTCCGCTGCAAGTGAAATATATATGAAATCAATAATAATACAATTTTCCTTTGAGTGTACTCCTAGTTCTTCCAAAAGCAACTTGACGAGGGAGCAAAGTAAATATTATATCTCGACGGTTGGAGATGGTGGAGGAAGCTAAGAGTGATTTTGAGTATGGTTATTTGTATATAAGACTAGCACAGCTGGTGACCGGAAAAAGAAGCATTTCCATATCGACAAATGGGCAAATTTTACGACGAGTCACCCGCATAAAGAAACTGTCGAATGTTTCCTCATGCCGTGGGGAATAAAGTGGAGCAAAAATTATTGTTGAATCAAACTTTACTGATATGCAATCATATTTCATGAGTAAAAATTCCCTCCGACATTTTTCCACACTGTGACCCTACTGTTTTTGACTCTTTATTGACATTGTGGAATTTCGCATAAATTCTCTATTTATCACATGATAAAAATGTTCATTAACTCACTCGATGGCGTGGGAGAGGGAAAAAATGGTTGAAGAAGTTGAAAAAAGCGGGCTCGTCCGGGATTTGAACCCGGGACCTCTCGCACCCTAAGCGAAAATCATACCCCTAGACCAACGAGCCACATGTAAGATGAAGGCCTAAAATGGTCGTTTACCGACCTGGAAGATCAAAAATGATCAAATTTAAATAAAATTACCAAGTTCAACATAGAATTCAATACTCAACATATCATCATTGAGTTGCTTGAGTTGTAAACGAAATTCTCTGATAAGATTGAATTCCAAGTGACTTTATTTGCTCATCCAAGAGCTGAACAGCCAAAAGTGCTTATGTGTCAAAGAAAGCGATTAAGCGCGCGCGATAGAGACCGCGTAAAGCGAAACGTAATGGGTTTAAGAGAGACAGATAAAGCATTGCTCGTGTATGCGACGAAAGCTCACACTTGACTCAATATATGAATAAACAATTCGACATCAAATTGAGAGGGTCTGAAAGTGTGTGAAATCCAACACTTGCACGCTGTTCAGCACTGGTGCTTTCTTTAGCTGAGCAGATTGAGTACGATGAAAGAGCCCCAGTCGATTGGCCCATATGTTTTGATGTCTGTCTCATCATGCATTCTCTATGGACTAGAGAAGTCGAAAAAAAAATGGAAGAACCCAATAGAATTTTCACTCAATGGTGTTGTGTTTCAGTATCTAGAATGATGTGCTCCTCCAATGGCGCAAGTCCCTCGAGAGTCACTTAAGAGGTGAGGATTGTGTGCAGTCCCAGAGCAAAAGGTGTCTCAATCTCCTCATGCAGTGCTTCGCAGGAAGGAGGTAATATGCTCTCTCCGGATGACATAACACAATGTCGCATTTACGACTACCCAGAGCTCCATTTGGGTTTCCCAATTTCTCTAGAATTGCATTAATACTGGAGGAGTTTCTCTAAAAATTTCAAGAAAGTTCTTGGAAATTGCTTGTGAGGGTGTCGTTTGCAAGGTTCTCTATATAAATTCCTTTTCAGACTTAATCAGAGAATTCGGTCGTATTGAGCAAAAAAGTGCCTACCTCATCTCTGTGTGGAATGCTATTGCGATGTATAATTGATTACATGAATTACACTCCTTCTGTTATTTTTATGTAAATAAAATTCTTTGCATTTTTAAAATATTGTGAAATATTATCTCAATTTAATCGTAATTAAAATTCTCTATGTTTATACATTAAAATGTAAACAAAAAATTTCTAGTGAATAAATTTTCAGGTGATGTGGAAAATTCTCTCCATACCATCTTGGTAATTCTGTGAAATATTTACCATCAACATTCCTATATACGAGACGAGTTGATGCTCACTCATTCGGGTTGTTCGGGTTCATATGTGGAGTTAATGCTGAAAGGGGTGGAATTCCTGGAAATTCGCTTAGAAACCACATTGATTTTGTCTTGTGGATAGAGTCCACATAATCACTGAGTTGGACAAGTTTTCTCCCATTTTGGCTCTAAGAAAATGAATAAATATGGGAGCCCGCTTTGCAATTTTCTCATTCAATCGACACAGCAAATAATGAAAGTTTTTTTTCTTGAAAAAGCTTGGCAAAAAGGGGCTATCAATTGCAAGAAAGAAATTGCAATCATGTGGAATTTAGAAATAACCCTATACGTATTATTATTATAAAGTTCGTTCGGATTCTTGAAATTGATTTAATATGGATAAGTTATGCAAAGCTTTTTTAAAAGCTTGTTTTCCGAAATTAGCTTTTATCGCAATTCATGACAATTATAATACCTAATAATTACGCTCATCAGTGTATTGTGAGTACCAGTAAACAATATCATTAAATGAAGTCTCATAAAACGCATTATTCAGCATTATTGGATTTTATTTTAACATTTTTTCCCTTCTAATGTACCTAGAATTATAATAAAAAGATGAGGCAGCATTATCATTCGAAGATTGGAAAGAATGATCTCGTGACAATTCAATTTTGATCGAATTATTGGCATCCATCTCTTACTCGTATATCATACCAATGCACTGTTTTCACAGAAGATGGCTTTTTAAGATGACCATACAACTGTTAGCTGTTGCTCCAAGAAAGGATGGAAGGGAGATAAACTAATACCGGACATACCTACCGGCAAATCCCAATTTTTACACTGAATCAACTTCACTTAAGATTTCTGTTCAAATTCTGTTTCTCATAAAAGCTTTTTTGTGGTTTTTGATTATTAGTGCGTTGGTTCAATACCTATTAGTGCACATTTTTAAAGATGTCCTGGAGGATTGGATTTGGATAGCTTCAAAGTCTCTCAATTGCTTGTGGTTTTTTTCCCAAACGCAACGCTTTAAAATTTATACAGGTAAGGAAATGCACATTCATAATTTCACTATGTCCAAATCATTCCAATCAGCTCCATAGTTTGATTGTGGCCCACGGGATTAATATAGAAGCTGCAGCTGTCGTTGAATTCTTTCAATTTGTTTTGACCTGTTTTTTTAGGTCGGTTTTGATTTAGAAAAATACTGATACATGAGGTTGCATAGCTCTATATAGCAAAATGACTTACCCCTTGGCTCTATATGATAAGTTCACCCTCACAGAACTTATATTCTCCAGTCTCTCCTACGAAGCGGTTAAATCGAGTGGGTGTTTCGGGCGTTTCTGTTAGCATTGCGACTGTCGTGGATATTGACACACAACCCACACAATAATGTATTTCTTGTCGAGAGAAGTCACCGCAATAAAAGTGAATTAATGAAAAAGAATAAACTTAAGAAGTCTGATATATTTTCCTTTATTACAACATTGTAGACTCATATTTACAACTTCCTTCCGCACATCTATCATCTCCAATTGGTTATTATTAATACTGATAATATAGTACATTCTTGGATTCCAACAATACCACTGCATATCCGTCTTCCTGCTTCAGGATTAACTTCTCAGTCCACCCTCACTTTCTTCACTCAACACGGCTTCCTCCCTCGCCTCGCCCACGCATTAATCAAAATGGTAACATGTTCGCTGCTGTTTTGAGATATAAATGATGTGCACGAAATTTCAATACTCACATTTCACCTTAAATTTTGAACTTTAAAACATGATTAATACCCTTTTGTCTCACCGAATACACAGCTTTTGGTATTGGCCCAAACCTCGGGTGTTGGGGTTGAGAATCCTTGTTCATTCTGTTCACGTTGTCTTCCACTCCTTCACCCCCTCAAACCGCTGTCTTGACCAAAATATTGTCTGCTATGTACAAGTGATACCGCAAAACTTTGAGATTGTATCTTCACTGAGAGAGCCAGAAAGAGTAAATCGAGGCGGATTCGTACTGTGAGATGGAAATTAGATATCCAAATCATTTACTTAAGAGCCTTCTAATTGCATCCGGAGAGATAAAAACAAATGCCTTGGATTTATTCTGCCGTTGTCTCCGCATGTATTATTCAAGGTGTAATTAGGAAGGAAATTTTCTACCCGTTAAATTGAGTGAAAATATTTAATTCACATTTTGGGCAACTAAATTCACCTGTTTAGATAAAACCAGAAAATTCCAAGGAAGATTCCCCTTCTCCCGTAATTGAGAATATATTGATCGTGGGACGAATTCAAGAGATTGAAAATGAAATTTGATTCTTTTGACTATAGAAGAAAGAGAAACATCCCGAGTTACTCAATCTTGGCTGCCTGACATAGAATATTTACTGCTTCTGGCTGTAACTTGTGACCCTTTCATATCCCATTCGCACTCCTCTATATAAGAAATATATCATCTATCTATTCCTTAAGTTTTCACCTAAAATGGTATATGCATGATATTAACAGTTACTGTCATCAATATTCAAAATGAAAATGGTAATCCGGAGATTATGGGAGTCCTGCAACGTCTCCAACAATAAAATGTGTGTGTGTGTGTTTTTTTTTGAGGCCATTTTTAGCGATTGAAATGATGTGAGACTCACGTGTGAACACGCATTTTCCATCGCTCGTGTATGTACAAACAAATCAAAATAGTATTTTTCAATTTAATGGCATCTGCCGTGGCAAACACTCTGTTTGGCAATCGCTTCTGTGCAGCAGACGGGCGGCACAACTGTGTCACCAAAACTGCCCACCCACTTGACATCCACCCGCCGAAATACCCTGCTCTACGATTTATTCTAATCCGCCTGCTCCCGGGAGCGTCATAGTCATCTGATGGCAATCAGCAGGGCCTGCAGCATCACAGCCGCCACGACGCAGTGCACCACCCACATGGGAGTGCTGCCGCCCGAGTCGCCACCCCGCGAGTACATGATGTCGTGCAGGGGCTGATTGGCCTCGGCGTGTCCTCCGTAGGGGTCCTCGTGCACTGGGAAAAATGTAGGGTACTCTGTCAAGAAGATATCGCAATTACACAACACAGCTCATTCACTCGGAATACCTATTTACGAATGCGCGCCTTTTTGCATTTTAAAAGCACGACAGCATCAAGGGGCCAATAACAGCTTAATGGGAGAGCTTTCGCCTAATTGAGACATTTCAACTGAATGCACTAAACTTGGCTATTATGCAGATTTCAGAGCTTTGTGCATTTAATGCTTGAGCAATTGCGACTCACAATTCAACTGCAGAGTTGTTATATAGGAATCACTTGATAATGTATGAATTATTTCAAAATTTATATTTTCATTTGTTTCAATCGTTTCAATATTTCAATTATTTACAAATATTGGTCATGTTTATTAATAATATCGAAAAGTATTCATTAACGTTATATATTTGTGACCCGAACGTTGTTCAACTTTAAATTGAGCCATACATTTGAGACAAAGTATTTTTTTATTTAATGTTTTAATTTGACTTGCATCTTATACAAAATCCAATTTCATGTTTAATAAACATTTGAAAACTCCCAATTTAAAGAAAAATGAGATAAAATCTCAACGGATGATAAAATTCAAAGCTAAATTTTATTTTATTTAATTTCGGCTAATTATTGATTCGGGCTTTTTTGAAAAAATATCAATTTTAAATTGTTCACAATCGAAACACGGCTCAAATTTTTGTTTAATTTAGGACACGGTAAAAATTAATTATATTTTTAGGTGAATGAAATGTTGGCGATTACAATAATTCTGGAAGGAGGTTGGAACTAATTTTAAGTCGTCATTTTAGTTCAAGTGTAACATAAACAATTCAAATATTAGCCAAAGTTTATGAAATAAATCTGCAATTTTTAAAGCCAGAGTGCAATAACAAAAAAATTTATAACCTCGACTCTAATGACTCAGGAAGCCAGGTTTTTGCAACCATTATAATGGCACTGTCAGACATCAATGGTTCAGTCAACATTTTTTTTAGTGTTTAAAAGCTATTTAATGGCATTTTCCAGCGGAAAATCATCAAATTTTCACTCAAATCATGTCTGTTCTGCATTATTAAACAATCTGTAAAAGGAATTTTCTGGAAAATTCCTTCTACAGATTCTTCAGTAATGAAAAACAGACAAGATATCAATGGAAATTTGATTATTTTCCACTGGAAAATAACAATAAATAGTTTTCAACCGTAAGAATCTGTTGACTGAACTGTTGTCGTCTGACAGCACCATAAAGCTTAAGAGCGGTTGAAAATTTTCAAAAATAAATCATAAAATATTCATTTTTAGTGAATTTCTTCTTCAGTGAAAGTTTTCACCAATTATTTTTCT
>CAKKOB020000146.1:30863-72411 GCA_918844115.2 Phlebotomus perniciosus | reverse complement strand
CTCTTTTTTTTCTCTCTCTTTTTCTTTAAGTGTGTGAATGTGTCGTCTTATTTTACTTTTTTTTATATTAGAATATTTTCTTATATTTTTTTATATGAAAAAATTGCGTTAAGATTTCATTTTCTCTCCATTTTTAGTGTTTTCTTCTACTCTCTCCTACTCTCTTTCACTTTTATCAAGCAATCATCAATTCATCACTATTGTTTAAAATGTAGATCTTTCTCCAATAAAATAGATTTTTTTTTATTAAATTGTGATGACAAAAGTCATGGTTAAAAATCAGAAAGTTTTTTTTCCTTCTACTCTTTTTTTTCTTACTTTTTTTCTTTATAAAGTGTGAGGCAAAAAGGTCTCGTGTTTTTGTTGTTGTTGCTTTTTTCTGCTCCTTTAAAAGTTCTATATATATTATTATAAAGAAACGCAATCGAAAATGGTCAATTTGGAAATACAGTGAAAAATTCTTTTTACTCTCTCAACTACTGGCTATTCGAATTGATCCGAAAAAAGAAAAGAAAAAGGTGACAAAAGACGAAAAATAAAGAAGAAATTCATTTGCAATCAATGACAATGTCCTACGAAGAAACAGCAATTAAGAAATATAATACGGTGAAAAATTTTCCTTTATACAATTTTTTTTTCTGAATGATGTTTTCAATAGTTTTTACTTTGTTCTACTATATCAACTATAGTAAGATTATTGTTCCTTAAAATGGTTTTCTTTTATATCTCACTTCTATAATTTCATCTTTATTTGTCTTTACAAAAATACCCTCTTTTTTTCTGAAATATGACTTTGAAAATCCTAATCAAATTTTTATTACTTTACATTTCATCTCATTTGTGTTGTTTTCTTTTTTACTTCTTAATGTATTTTCATCTCCTATATCTTCCTCAACTCCCTCATATTTTTCTTCTCTGCAATATATATTATTTTTTCTTTTCTTTATCTCTGCTTCAATGTACCAAAAATACATTTTAAGACACTGTTTTATCTTCTTGTTCTCATTTTTCACTTCTTCACCTCTAAATATATATAATTTTTTTATTTATATAGTAATGCATAATCTCTATTACTTTTTTTCTTCTTTACTTTCATAATTGTGTGTGTGTTTCACTAAAAAAAGAGAAGTTTTTTTTCTTAATAATGTGTTGTTGGTGTAATAATTTGTGTGTGAAAAACAAGAAACAAAAAAATATTGGGCTCATTACCTTTCTTCTTATCATCTTCGCCAATAATTTTTCCTCTTTCTCTTCTTCTTCTTCTGCACTATATAAGATTATTATTGTGTTGAGATGCTCCTTTTCTACTCAATATAATGGAATAGCCAGTATCGATAGTCCAACGCTATCATCTGATGAATCGTAACCATCCAAACTGTAATCACCACCTAAATTATGATCCGGTTGCGCCTCCACTGTTGTAGCTGAGACGCAAGGTATTGGTCACTTGCTGTCGCGCGAGCCTCTTCGACGCCTATTATCAGATGCATCCAGACCTATTTGACAAGGGGGAGAGAAACAGACACAAACGCCATCATTAGTGATCTTTTTTTCTTCTTTTTCTTCTCTCCACTCACATATAAATAAATAAACTTCAATAACCCGCGCCCGATACGATATGCTTCCCAAACAGAGCAATAACACTTCTGTGTGCACGTAATATTGTCATTTTCTTCAAGTGGATGGATAAATATATATGTAGGTATATGAGAAGAGTTGACCATCATGACTTGTCTTATGATCGCTTTTGTTTGGCCCCGCGATATACACAGTACAATTAAAAAATGATTAATAGTGATTTATTTTCTCAACATAAAAGATGAAGAATGAGATTATCAGCTCCTTTTAAGTCATTTATCATTCTCAAGGTGTTTCCAAAGCATTCATCATTCCTCTTTATGAGATAATATAGATCATCATCATCCAGAAGAATTCTTTCAATACTTTATCGCGTGAAAAGTGCACCTTTTCTATTTATTAAATTTAAAATGTAACACAATTGACTATTACATATCAATTTTTAAGAATTTTAAAAAGAAATTTTAATAAACACAGTATTGTGTTAAAAATATTGACACACAAAAGTGTTCTTTTATTATAGTTTTATAGAAATTGTGCTTCTAACACACGAACATTTTGATTACCTCGACACGACAGACTTGCGTAAGAAATAATAATTCACATAACAATTTATAGGGTCAAGTAACCCCTTTCCGACATAATATAGAATGTTATCAATATCTTTTTTTTGTAGATCACCTTTTTATCAGCTCCAAACGAACGTTAATTTCTATTGATCAAGAAATGTCGAATGAGTTGTTTAACGCTAATTTGTAAGTGAAAAGAAGGGTTAAGTTTAACCCTTCGAGGACCACAAGACCGATTTCAAGTTGTGATAAAAATTAAGCTTTGTAGAATAAAAGTTTTTATTTATTAATTGTTTTAAACGTATCGGATAAAACTATGGATCGAAATTTATCTTATTTATCAAAATTTATCTTTTATCAGAAATTTATCTTAAAAATAATTTTCTAAAAAAAACTGAAGATTTATATGAATTCTTTATGACCCATTAATTCTCAAAGGGTTAAAACCCCATGAAAAATATTAACTGGAATATCATTTTATGCGCGGATCTGTACCCTAAATTTCTCCCTATCCATTAATCGCCATCAATGATCACCGTAATAAATGAATAACGAAATAACGAAAAAGTCAACTCACCAGCACTCCTAGTCTTCCTTCTAGCCTCACTCTGTTCAGATCCTCCGATTTGTTGTGTCACTGACACATTCTTCTGCATTTGGTGGCTCATCTTGCCGGAATCATTGGCAGTGGCACTATGTCCGGCCTTCATCTTCCCACCGAGTCCAATTGTTGTTGACGTCGTCATCCGGACACTGCGTCTCGTGCTGATCTTATCATCAATCGCCGTTGCATTTATCCGACTGATCGTCACCCCCTTCGTCGTCGTGATGTGAGAATTCTTGCTGCCTCCACTCTCCTCACCCTCTGCACTCATCGAGTTGCTCATCAGTGTAGCCGTCACGGCGCCCGTGGGTAGCACCACCTTGTGATTCCGAAGGATCTTCTCCACGGGCTCATTGGAGTTGTGCTGCAGCACCATCTGGTGTCCATGAGGGTTTTTCGTCAATTTGGAATTTCTCACTTTCCCAGCAATCTCAATGAGTGGCTCATCGCTGTCTGAGGAGTCCTCGCACTTTTTCACCACCCCATCGGCCCCTTTTGCACCACCTGCCGCCGCGGAATTTCCACCTGCTGCCGCTGCAGGCGTTGACGAAGTCCCACCGGACATCTTTACTTCAACCTTCTTTCCACTGGGCGTCTGAATATTCTTCCCACTGTTTCCGGTGCTCGTCTCTGGGTTGGCTTTGCGCGTCTTCTTCGCCCTACCCGGCGTATCATCACTTACACTGGATTGGGTTGAACTCTCAGAGCCCTGACGCTTTCGCTTCACCACTTTA
The DNA here is from genome assembly GCA_918844115.2 of Phlebotomus perniciosus. NCBI lineage: Eukaryota > Metazoa > Arthropoda > Insecta > Diptera > Psychodidae > Phlebotomus > Phlebotomus perniciosus. Next base: position 68,926 of record CAKKOB020000146.1, on the reverse strand, counting down.
TTGGCCGTCTTGGGGCTGAGCTTATCAATGGCTGCCGCCGAGAGTTTCTGCACCATTTTCGTCGTGATTGTTGTGGCTTGAGCTGGTGCATCGGCAGACGAGGGGCTCTGCTTCGGCACATCCAGAGGACTCTCTAGACGACTACTGGCACGCGTTCTCACCCTCGGTACATTGTCCGAGTCATTGCTGGTGGGTATCTCAATACACAGTTGCTGGAGGATCTCCTTGGACTGCTCACTGGAGGCCTCTCGATTGGCCACCTTGTCGGAATTCGAGTATGTGTACAATGCAGGGACAATTCGAACAGGTTGAGGCTCCTTGTCACATTCACCACCTCCTACTCCCCCTCCTCCTTTTCCATCCGCCTTCTCACCGTCCTTTCCACTATCGACACTTGGTGTTTCACTGGACTTCTTGCCATCTGCATCATATGACTTCTTCTCACTATTGCAACACTCATCGAGAATTTGGGAGTCAATGGTCAATTTAGATGTCACCTCCTTGTTCTCATTCATATCCTTGCAGTTGTTCCCCTTCACATTCTCCCCTATATGATCACTAAGTGACACACTTGTTGCACTCTTTTGATTGCTTAAATTGCTTAGTAGTTCCACCTCACTCAATGAATAGTCACCATTCACCTTTCCACTATCACAGTTTGTGGTGATAATCATGTCATTGATACCCTCCATCTTCGCCAAAGCAGCCTCTATATCCACAATATTGTGAAAATCATCAATATTGTTGATTTTGTTGCTCTTCGCCTTCACAATCACCGCATTTTTCGGCACATTGTGAATTGTCGTGACAACCGGTGCACTGGCATCCTTCGGACTGGCCACCTGCTTCGTCGTCGTATTGGCCAGATCCGCCTGTGGACTCTGTGACGCCTGATGGGGACTCTTCTCCGACAGAGCATCCATTGACTCAATTCCGCTATCCTCTCCCTGGGCCTGTGATCCCGGCGATCCACGCACCCCTTGCGCCATCACGCTCGGATCCACCGTGGTGAGATCTCTCTTGGGCGAATTATTGGGATTCTTTCCATCCACCAGTGATCGTGCCACCACCGTGACAGCCTTCCCCGGAGGCAACACCTTCTCAATCTTCGCCACCATCTTCGCCTGAGACTCTGTCATCTTCTGGACGCCTCCACTCGAATGAGCCACAGTCGCCGCCGTGACAATTTCCGCAGCTTTTGGCTTCTCATTCTCCAAGAATTTCTGCTTAAACTTCTCCTCACTGATGGCATCCACACTGCCTTGTGGCAAAACAGACTTCTGCTGGATGGCATCCGGTGTCGCTACGCCAATTGTCGTCATTGTCACGAGTGTTCGATTGCCCTCCTTCGTCACCACTGACGTCGTGGTGATCCTCTCCTTATTCTTCAATGACTTTGCTTGCTTCACAATGGCTTTATGCAGACGATTTACCGTGTTGTTGTTGTTGTTGCCCTTCTGGATTTTCGCCGTCGACAGTGTGGAGTGCTGTGGCAGTGTCCCCACATTGGTTGATCCAATTGGCGCCGTTAACACCAAATATCTCTCACTCGGATCCTTCGGTTGACCCCCTTCAGTGCCCGACAGACGCCGTTTCTTCTCCGCCGGCAACAAAACTCCATTTGTCGAATGCATGAGAATGTCACTGATTTGCTTCTCATCCGCCACCGTGACTCCACCGCCGCCGCCGCCACCACTCTCACTCATCTGCTGCTCCTCCCGAACTGTGGACGATGGTGGAACTTGGTGGGACACAGTGGCAGTGGTGTAGCTGGTATTGCTCCCCTGACTAGTATTGTATGTTGTTGCACCTTGCGCCCCACCACTATCGCTCATCTTACCCGCCGTAACGATAGTTGCCGTTATTTCACTGAGTGACTTATCAACATCCTTCTTAGTTGCCTTGAGTTTCATGAGAAATTCACTCTCACACCCATCACTACTCTCCTTCTCATACACAACACTCCTCTTGTTAGCCTTCTTATTTCCGCCATCGTCATCGGGATCACCACTACCGCCACTTTGAGATTTCTTTCTATCCTTCTTGCTATTTCGTATCACCATGGAGTTCCGTCCACGGAGACTTATATGTAGTGGCGGTACACGCAACTCCTCCCCAACAGTCGGTGATGGTGATTGTTGCTGCGTGTATTGGGCTGTTGTCGGTGATGCAGATGTGAATTGTTGAATGACACCAACTGACGATTGGGGTGATGCACTACCACTTCCACCCGCCTGCAAAAGGGTGGTTATGGTGGACGGGAGACCCGATGTTGATGAACTCTGTGCACGTTTTGGCTGTTGGGTATTGATAAAACTCACGTCCGCCTTGTAAACGGGTGTTATTGGTTCGGATTTCTCCAATTTCAACCGCAGTTTTATCTTCTCCGGACACATTTTACCCACCCCTGATGGCTCATCCATTGGCTGTTTCGACACAATCTTGGGTATTGTCGCCTTCATGGGGCGCTCCTTCTCTTTGCCACCCACCACAAACTTTCCCTTGTTGCTCATCTTATCCTTGATGCCTTGCTGCAGTTTGTCCTTGAAGGTGGCCTTCAGGGATTTATCCTTTGCATTTGCCTTCTTTGCACTCTTCACACCATCTCGCTTCTCCTTCGATCGTGCTTTGCTACTCTTACTACTCTTGTGGGAGTTCTCAGAGTTATTAGACCGCTCAGTGTCACTATGATCGGACAACTTCGAGAACCCCGTGCTGCATGAGTTGTCATCGTCAGAGAAGATGGAATTGGACATTTCCGAATTGAAGGCATTAAAATTGGCCGCATCATTGACATCACCACCCTCTGATGCGCTCTCATCTGACGCCATTGGCTCAAGTTCTCCCGTGAGTGGATTAATCAGATACTGTTTCTCCTTGATCTCCTGCTTCATCACCATTGTGGCAGTCTCAGTGGTTGTTGTTGTCTGACTCTGTCCACCGGCTGCTGTGGTGATTGTCGTCGCCACTGTACTACCACCACTCGTGGCAATACCAGTGGCCACCAGTCCAAGATTTGGCTGCTGATCCGACAGATCGAGATCGAGGAGTGACTCAAAAGGCGCTTTTGGGTCCAACGACAGACTATGTTCAAAGTCACATGAATTGAGACTCGGTATCAGAGCATCCAGATCCTTGAGACTCTCATCCAAATCACCCAGACTATTAATGCCCAAGTGATCTGTATGTGCTGTAGTCACCATACCAGCGCCGCCCGGACCCGAGGCTGTGGTGGGTGTTTGTGACACTAAATGCGTCGAATGGTGGTGATTCATGTCCACACCACCGGCAAAGGTGGCCGGTGTTGGATGTGATGAATTTGTGCCATCAAGATGATTAGTTGCTGTGGCATCAAATGAGGCATCTTGCAACTGTTGACTCAAATTGTATTGCATTTGATAGCGCGTGAATTCCTGAAAGCTGGACTTTGTTGCTGAATCCATTGGTTTCAAAGGCCACCGTGGATTATATGTGGACTGCGATGATGTGGCTGACACCGCCGATGCCGCCTGCATATTGCCACTGGACACCATATTAAAGGGCGGCATCCCCTGCTGCTGCTGTTGTTGTTGTTGTTGCTGCTGCTGTGTCTGCCTGAATGCCATCTCCTGAAGCACTTGATGCTGTTGCGGCATCACCGATGAAGGCACTGTACCGTGTGTCTGCTGCTGTGCCTGATGATGGGTGATCATCACTCTCTGCTGATGCGCCAATCCACCTCTCATCTGCACCGCCGCCGCCGCCGCCGCCTGAGGATTGCCATGCCCAATAAAGCGAGACTGTAGTTTAACATTTGAAGGCACTGAATTTCCTCCTGCTCCTCCTCCACCGCCCATCTGATGCTGCACCGTCTGTGCCATTCCACCTGACACACCACCACCACCACCACTATTAACACTGTTCACAATGTTCGGCACTGTCGCCGTGTTCACAATGTTGTTCGCATGAGAATTAACAGGTACACCACCTCGCACAACAAATGTCTGTGATTGCTGCTGATGCAACTGTCCACTGATTGTTTGTTTACTGTTGCCCATGCACTTACTCCCCACCACTGTCTCCACATGGCCATCACCACCACTGGACGTCACCATATGTCCCACACTGTTCTTTACACTCTCCCCCACAACAACATCCTGACCACTCTTCGTCGGCTGCTGCTGTGCCTTGGTCGGTTGCTGGCTCACCCCTTCATTTTGCAGCAGATTCACCAGCAACGGACTCGAACTGGCCACATTTGGCGGCTGCTGCTGTTGCTGCTGTACCGCCGTCACCGCAACGCCACCCCCCATCTTCGGTCCATTGCCCAACGACGCCACCGTGGCCGCCTTGGTGGGATAGGGTGGTGGTGGCGGTGGAGGTGTCGCCAGGGCTGTCTGACTCGCACCCGCCGCGGCGATCCCCATCGTATTCTCCCGGCGATGTATCACACGCGCCTGGGTCATGCTCTCAAATGGATACTCGCACGCCTCCACATTGGGCACATGCACCGGCAACTTGCCATCCATCGGACACACCGTGTTGGGTGACTTGAAGACACCCGGAGGCGCTGTCTTCACCCCATTGGACACAATCAAATTCACATTGCCCGCTGTTGTACTCGATGGATTAATGGTGCTCGTGCTGCCGGTACTCCGTGACGGTCCAGCCGTTGGTGCCACCGCATTCGCTGCACTCGCACCCGCCGGACCATTCACCATCGCCGAGTGCTGGGCTGTCGTCTGTTGTTGGGCCTGCGACAGAATTCGGCCCAACTCACCGATGCCCGAAGTCTCTTGCGAGCAACCAGCTGCACTTGATGTCTCTGCTGAACATAAAAAAACCCAATCAGACTCGTAATAAGAATGAGAGATAAAGAAAAATAAATCTTACCCGTTCTTAGGACAATCTCTTGTCCCATCAGGCGCAACGATATCACAGTGTCACCCTCCAGCTGCACCGAGAGAATGCCCAGAGCCCGCAGTGCAGTGCTCCCTTCCGCCGCCAATTGTCTCAATCTCACAGCAGCCTCCTTTGGAATGGAAAGAGTTACTCTGACACTGTTCCATGGTTCCACCTGTAAATTGGACAATCGCGGTGTTAAATGGAAATTTCTCATCAAGTTGTCTGGGGACAAACCTTGTTCACTTTCAACTTTTTGGATTTTGGTTGTTCAAGGAGGGCTTTCAGCCTCGCCAATAACACACGGAATTTCTTAGGGAACTCGGGATCCCGCACGTCCCCCTCGCAGATAACAACTGCCGTCAATGTGCCGTCACTATCCGCCGCCATTCTGCAAATATACAATCCACACATTAGTTACTCTCGCTCCCTTCCCTCCTTGTTGGTCAAACACAGTCTCTCTCTCCCGGACAGGGGAACAGGTGAACTCCATGTCACCGCGCGTATTCTCTTAAGTGCCAACCAGGAGGACATGGCGAAAAAATCACCCCGGAAGTCACCCCATTGGGCAGTTTCCTCCTTATCCCGGACTCTCGTTGCCGCTGCTAGTGGCTTTTTTCACAGGGCAATTCCGTATGTGGCCCATTAGAGCCATTTTCTGTTTTGCTCCACTACCACGGAAATTTTTTGTCCATGGAAAAATCACGCGTAACCCACGGAAAAGGTCACTTTTCACCTCATATGAGCCACCATTGTCGTCCGGACGGCCCATCGGTGGGCATTTCACATCGACTGGCTCACTTTTATTCCCTTTTCCGTGCCGAATAGCCGCAATAACTGCGTTTAAAATGGATATTTTGTTTTGTCATGACGCAAAGAGCATCAGCAGGAGGATGAAGGGAAGCAGCCATTTTGGAATACGGGGAGTGTGCCCGACGTATTTTCTGTTTTACACCACCTTGTGCAGCCACTCCGGTTACCGCACAGCAATAAAAGGTACCACCACCGGACAAAGAATGCCCCTGGGGTGTTAGTTGGGGCGCCGCGATGCCACGAAAATCACCCCAAAGTGCATTTCAATAAATCCAATCAAAGCGACCACGAACGATCACTTACCCCATTTGCATGACACACTTATACCACGAAAATATGCAATCGTACACTCAGAAACGGTGAATAACTAATATTTTGATGATATTAGCTGACATATTTCTACTTGTCCATTGCTGAATTCACGATAAATCTTATAAAAAACCTTTTATTACGAATAATAACAACACTGCCAACTGCCGCCATTTGCATTTTTCACTGACAGAGACGAAAAAGCTCCACTCACATACACCATCGGAAAGCTCATTTTACCCAACATTGGACGTGCGTCGGCAGGCAACACAATTGTAAAACTTTCCATCCCAATATGAAACTTTTTCAAAGCTCCCCAACTACGGTCGTTGGTGTGAGTGAGATGGAGAATTTGACATTTTCCACCCGAAAATACCATTTTTACCCCCAAGAACTGCCAGAAAAATACTTTCCGGCACGCTTTTTCAGCCCAGAAACTCTCCTGCGGAATCACTAGAAAAAACAGCTCAAAAAGCAAGGCCTACTTAAGATGTTTTCCCTTCCGGAAATTTATTACATAATCGTCTCAATATGATTTATCACTAGACATTTACTCGCATTTCCATCCGTTTATTCATCCGCCGAGGCAGATTGGAACAGACCAGCCTTCCTCATGCGCTCAAAAGCCGCCTCAGCATCGTAATTCCTGCAAGAATTATCGCCAAAGATCAATATTTTCCTAACCCCTTGAGGTTATGTCACAAAATTTACTTGTAATATTCCGCATAATTCGCCTTCCTGCGATCATTGTGGAGCACCTTGACGGCTACCACGGAGACGGTGCAGAGAATTAGAGCCACGGTGAGGTTCCGCTTGATGGTGGCGTGATGGAGGCCCCTCAATTGGGGCTTATTTGGCGCAGCATCGGTGACTTCCTTGGCGACGGCGCGCTATAATCCCCAAGAAATCCCGTTAGTTGATAATTTTTTACCCTGGAGGGCTTTTACAGCTTACCACAATCTCAGTAATCCTCATTTTTGGGATCGGAGCTCACGGGAAATGCTGCAAAATAAGTCTGCAAAAATGTCTGATACGCACAGAGAATATTTTGGGAGAGAGATGAGAAAAAAAGATGGCTGACAGTGACACTTCGCCGCGGAGCTTTCTCGCCGCCCAATAAAAACGGCTGTCTGTTTTGGTAACCATGAGAGTAGGAATTGTCGCAGGACAGTTCTACAGTGAAGTTCATAAAGTTAAAATGGGAATAGATTGTTCAAGGAATTTGGAACATACGGAACATACAAATTTATAAAATTTTTATGCTGAAAACACACCATTTCAATCGGTATAATTTCGATTGATCTAAATTGTATTTCTCTTTTCTTCGCCTATGTATCGTATAAATCTGTCTCGTTCTTGCTCATAATCCAAATCTAAAATCTAAATCGAAATTGCTGTGTAAAATTAGCTCTGAGCAAATTTCGACTGATGAAAAACTGTAATACCGACAGATTTCATATGGCAACATATGTTGCTGAATACGCTGAATTCGATTTTGACAGCACAGAAAAAGAATTAAAACAAAGCAATCATGGACGGAGGAAAAACGCGAAAAACTCATTGAATTGGTGAGAAGTGAGAATCTATTTGGCGTAAAGTATCTAACAACCATCGACTCCAGCTCTGTACGGGATTCCGAAGAAGTGTCACAAGTGCTTTTCAAGTTGAAACTTTTCCTGCCCGACCAGGAAGAACTCGAAAAAATGTGGACAATACAGAGATTTGATTGTTTTGTAAACACGAAATGATTGACAGTTACGCGAATTCAGCGATTTAAAATACAAATTCAGCAACCTAAATTGTTCAAATCTAAATCTAATTTTACCAAATCTAAATGGTGTTTTTTCAGTATAAACAATGGAGATAAAACTTGATCAAGGTTCAAACTTTGAACATTCACAGCTCAGTTCAGGGTGAAATTAGTAAGCTAATAGCGGTAATAGGATGAACTAACGATGTTCAGAAGGGTTTTAGCTTTTCGCAAGACCTTAATAGTGGATTCAATTATCAAAATAGGGCAAATGTAATTAGAAATAAGACCATTTTAAAATTCTAAATCCGGACTCTAATACCTCGGCTTAGGAAACAGCTAGGGACTAAATAAAGGTTTTGAAAGGCTTAGAATCTTTCAAAATGGCGGATGGACGCTATTAGTTGTATTACGACCGGTCGGCCGGTCAAACAGATAGCCGGTTGGAAAAATTTATTTCCTAACCTCAAAATTCAAAACTTTGAATTTTCATTCGATGTTATAACCTGTGAGTCATGACTGCTGACTTTTTTCATCTAAGAAGTTGCTAATTCAATTTTTCCGAAGAAGTTATTCAGCACAGCAAAAATATCTTGACAAAACACACCCATATTCAGTTATTGGAGAGGCTTTTTTCATCTCCGTCAATTTGCGGTGTTTGTCCCACTCGCAATATGTGAACTTTTCGTTAGATCACGATTCAGGTTGAAAAGATTAAATTTACGCCTCAGTTGGAGAAGAAGATGAAGCAAAAATATTATTAGGTTAAATAATAATGGCGAACTTCCCTTGAATTCTTCATGGAGAAGAAATTGTAACCATTGTTGTGACTGATTCACCGCATTTTTCTCTTTCATATATGCAAAAGACATGGCGAGAATTTGTTTCACATCAAAAGAAAAAAAGAGACCTCTAAAAACAATTAGTGGGTAACTAAAGCACATTTAATGCTGCTTTGAGAATGTAATTAAGTGGAATTGAGTGTCTTGCAAGTTCTTTTACTTCTCCTCACCTTCATTGTGGGTTTGTAGTTGATACGCGATCTTAATGTTATGAGACAGACATACATTTTTGATTTAACTGTTTTTCATGATGAAAAATTTACATTTCCCACCAGAGTATTTACGCAGTACTTGAAAATATTACACATACTCAGGCTTTTTTTTCGTTCCGTCTCTTTTACCTCTCATAATTTGATCTCAATGAATTCAACGCTCAAGAGTTTACTTTCATTCTTCCAGAGAAAAAATTAGCATAAATAAATTATAGTGAGAGTTTTGAGTCTGTAGTAAACAAAACTATTCCAGATATAGATCTCTGGGAAGTTTCTAAAAGAGAATTAGAAGAGAATTTCCCTTCTAAATGTCATGTTTTTAATGAATCGGAACCCTTTTGAATACGTCAAGTTCCTCAGATTACTGCTAGGGGCGCTTCGGTGGCATTTTCTGAAATATCCGAAATATTAAAATGGCGGCCATAACGGTTCAAATACAAATAAGTAAACAATACGTGATTGCACGAAAAGTACTTATAAGTAATCACTTGGATAAGTAGGTACAATAGCAAATATTAGACGTCCAAGTAGTAAATTCAAATACCCGCAACTGAATAAATGGTAATGAATACGGTAGAAAAAATACAGCAAAGAGACTTTTTTGTCTTGTTTTTCTCTTTTCTGGTAAACAAATTGGCAATGAGCAAGAATACTTCATAGTATAATTATTACTGGGTCAAAGAATGAAGGAGATGGTGTAAATTGAGGAGAACAATAACAATTGACGAACTTGAGATGTAAACAGATGACTTAACCTTACAATTGTCGCCAATGTCACTTAATCTGAGTTTTAGACCATTTTTCTGGGTTAATCGATCCTGAAAACATGTTAATTTATTGATTTCTTGTTTCAAGGTGATTTATAAGGAAGTTTTTTGTGAAAATGCTTAAGAAAATTCCGCATATTTGAATGGGAAATGCAATTAGACCACTTTTAGACGAGATTCATAACCTAAACTCGTCTAAAAGTGTATTACTCTCGTTTTCCGCTTATATTTGTGGATTTATTGAAGAATTTCTATTGGATAGTCGTATTTAACCACTTTGAGACGACTGACCGTAAATTGAGTGAAACTTCACAAAGTGTGGGTTTGTGTCTTGACTAACATTAAGTGTTCCAAATATCATGTTGGGTTTAGTTTTTCTGCTATGAATAGGCTCGTTTAAACCAATTAATAGGCGATTTTTGAATGGGAAATGCAAGAAGAATACTTTTAGACAAGATTCATAACCTAAACTCGTCTAAAAATAGATTGCTTGCACTTTCTGCTTATATTTTTGGATTTCTTTTAAAGTTTTTCTTTTGAGTAATGTTTTCTAATCAGTTTAGTAGGAAATTGAGGAGAATAAATATTAGGTTTTTGAAAAATTATTCAGGTTTGTGTCTCCGCTATGAATAGGCCTGTTTAGACGAGATTCATGACTAAATCTCATCTAAAAGATAATATTTTAATTTATTTTCGGTTAACTGTAATTTGCTATTACGTAAACAACTCATCGCAAAGGCTTATTGACCGTCTAAAAAGGCCTATTCGTAGCTGAGACACAAACCCAATCAAAATCTATCAACTGTATATTATTAGCCAATACTCCAACCCCATTTTGGGCTCCATTTCGATCAATTTCAGATGATTAAGTAGAAAGAAAACACCGTCATCTGTTTTCTGCCATTAGAATTTAACAATAGAACATGATTGAAAGGAATAAGATTCGATATTAATCTTTTACCGTTTCCCATTGTTCTCTCATTTTGCTTCTTGATTTCTCCCCCCTGGTTATAAGAATTGAACAGGCAAATGCAAATAAGATAAATCACTTTGCCAATCGTCTCTTGTTTGGCTGAAATTGGCAAGAAGAAGGCATTTGGCTGTGAAAAATATTCATCACTCTCAGCTTTTTGTGCGTTAAAAATTGGTGACTGACTTTAGGAGTGAGAAAAACCGGTGTTTGGTACAATTGCCAAATGGAGTTGAACCATCTCTTCTTGTGCAATAATTCCTTCCACTTGATATTTTGTGTTTTGGTGTTTACAGTGAGGACTTACATAATTCACATTTCAAACAATATTGTTGCCATTTTAACACCGCGTACGTCTCATTTCATGTGTTTGTAATACTTGAATGAAGATGCATGATAAAAAAAATGAAATTAGTCACTTATATTGTCGTCATTTACATTTTTTTGCTTCTTTTTTTTTTGGGTGTTAGTCTCAGTATTACAATTTATAAAAAATTCCAAAAAAAGAGAAAAACAATAAACCTTGACAAAATAAGTGTTCCAAGTGTAGAAGAATCGCACACAGTGAGATAAAATGCAATAAAATCCACAGTTGAGATGGAATTTCAAACGGAGTGACGATGATTTGCTGGTAAATTGGGATTTTCAAGACAATTTTATTCTCAAGTTAGTCGTTTCACACATTTTCAACACACGAAAGGTCAGGTCAAATTGCCGCTTCCATCTGAGGATTGGAAGAAGTCGATGGATGTTCGAAAATGTTACTTTCGTGATTCCTCAAAAAAAGCGTCTTTAGAAATTTCTAATTTTGTAAGAGAAGATGCTTGTTTTTCGCACGAATACCTACTTCAAATCTCTTCTTTGAATTTAACCTAATGGATTTATCACTCTTAACATAATAACAACAATTTTTTCCGTGCCGGAGAGAAGAAAAATAAGAGGGAGTGCACAATTTTTATGTTCTCTCTCGGTCAATTATATTTTTATTGCACATTAATTTGAGTTTAATTTGAGTCTGATCGGTGAGGGAAATGAAAAAATATATTTTATATTAAGAAAATAATAAATTGTGATTTCGTTCAGGGATAGTAAATCTTTTATGGTCTGTCAAGCAGAGAATTGTGATAAATGTCTTAGCAGGGGATCAATGCATTTTGCAGTGAAACTCTAGATATTAAAAGCTATCTAGAGGTGAATTAATCACTTTAAATTGATTCACTTGTTAGAATATCGTGTTGAGAGACATTCGATTCGAAGGACCAAACTTGTTTAAGTATTTCAAATTTCAGACAAAATTTGAGGTTATAATTTTGCTTGAAATTAGCAATCTAACATTAATTTTCATTGTAAACATATTCTAAACCGGATATTTGTTACGAAATATAGAAAAACTCTTTAAAAATTGGCGTTTAAACTTCGACCTTGAAAAACCAGTGGATGCAATAGCCAGAGAATTCATTTATTGACGATTTTTCAAAATAACTAATAGAAACCGGTGGAAAATCGTTTCAAAATGGTTCAAAATTATGGAAAATTCAAAGACCTTTCTAAAAAGTACCCCCATGATGGGGTTGGGACGAATAAACCCTTTAAATAGACGTTTTAACCTCCATAACCTAAAAATTGTACATTGATTTGCCTTATTGTAGGCAATCTTATTACAATTCGCCGAATTTTAGGCTAATTTACCTGTAATTTCTTGCCTAAACTTATTCAAAACCGGATTTTCGTTACAAAATCCAGAAAGACTTCTCAAACTTTGCTTCTTGAACTTTGACATTGAAAAACCGGTAGACGCAATTAAAGGATGACCTTGCCTTATAAGGACGAAAAGTTTGTCTAGTGAATCTGCAAAACATTTATGAAAATGAAGAAAATCGTCGGATTAGTTCTCGAGATATTTCAGGAAAACATATTTTATAGGGGAAGAGCGAGTATTTGACTTTAGGGGGAGGGGTCCCATGAAGATGCCAAGTCTCTACCTTCAACCGTTTGACCTCTAAGTCAAATACCAGACAGACACACAGCCAACCGGACAAATATACAGAGAGAAAAAGCTACTACTTTCCTCTAATCATTTTCATTAATCTCTCTCACATTGAGCTTAGTTAACTTAAAGACAAACTGGGTTATTTTTCTCGCTCGTTCAATTTGATCAATTGCTGAGTTTGTTGAGATAAAATTTGTGTTTAATTTTTCATTCATTGAAAGGAGAAGAAGACGAAAAAATTGTCTCATTGTTTCTCCCAACTAAGCGGATTGTAATCTCAAAACACGCACACACAGACAATCTTTCTCACTTCCTTCCCATCTTTTTCCCACCTCCACGCCCCACAAATTCAGTGTAGATTTTCATGAAAATGAATAGCTCTGTCGGCGACAGAGGAAGTCGCGCAATGCCAGTAATGTCAAGCACAATGCATTTAATCTGGCCTGCAAAATACACATGAATCATTGCGCTATCATATCTGTTTCTCTTTTGCCACCCACACCCATCATCACAAACCACACACCAATCATATCAAATAGCAAAACATCCACTGGGGAGTGACCACGAAAAAATATTTGATTATATTATAATAATAATATCAGTCTAGCTAGGCAGAAAGAAGTTTAATCAGACTGAAAAAAGCGAGTTTCTGTAAATATTTTCTTCCATAAAATGCAAATGTAAGCTGAAATCATCATATTTTTTTTCATATAAAATGCGGGCTTATACTTATAGGACCATATTCAGCGAATCGTGGTGTTTGTTTTAAAAAAGGCAATAGTGAAAGATCGAGTGATACAAATTTAGAGATTCATCAATATTCAAAGTAGACAAATTTATTTTTACTTAATGGTCAAGAGTTGGAGATCTTTTTTGAAGCATTTCCTTCCTTTTTCGTAACTTTCAGCTAATTGTTAGGTTATGTAACAAATTGTAAATTTGATAATTTGAATTTGCTTTCAAAATGAAAAACTTTTGACAAATGTTATTAAAATTGATACAAAGAGTTTTAAGTTATAACTTTAGAAAACGACATTGAATTCTAAAAAGTCGCCTAATAACATAAGAAAAAGAATGCTTTATAACCTAAAAAAATAGCCTTTCAACATCGAAATGTGCTTTTACTCAAAAATGCCTTTTGACTTTAAAACATGGCGTCGTTTTGAAATTAAAAGGCGCTGTTCCTAGTTCAATCGCCGTTTTAATGTATAAAAGACGTTTTTCAAAGTTTGAAGCGTGTTTTGAAAAGTTAAAAGGCGCTTTTTTTTTAAATTCTAACGTCATTTAAAATTTAAAAAGCGCTTTTTAAACTTTGTGCGCCCTTTCAAAGTTAAAAGGCGCGTTTTCATAGTTCATAAGCGTTTTCCACTCTTTGTAGTCAACCATAACTACATAGAATTTTCCCGTACTAAACCTGGCACCCAGCAAAGTCACTTAGCATTTCCATATTTCTTAATTTTATCCCAAAAAAAAGTCTGCAAATTAAAATGCGCGACTTTCAGGTGTATTTGAGGCATCGAAAGATGGAAAGGAGGAACAAATATCTGACGCCGCTGACCGGAATTTGGCTGTCGGCAAGTGGAATCTGGGACGCCACACAAATCTATTTATTTCACATATCTGTGTAATAGTCTGACTGTGTATAAGTAGTTTACCTGTATTTTATACCATACAGCGTATATTTTATAAATCACACCAAATTATCTTCTTACCCACGATTCTCTGGCTCTCTGTGTTTTTCCAGCTCCCCATATGATCCACAGAGCAGGTGGGGGGGGGGGAATTATAATGCAAAGTCTGTGTTTACAGGAAAATTCAAGAGAGGGGAAATGTGTGTATGTTTTTCATCAGAGACATTACAATTTATCAAATTTTAGTTGGAAATTTGAGTTTCTGTGAATTATTTGTAGAAAAAAGTTCTTTAGGCGAGTTTCGACGAGAACTGGTCGAAAAGGAATAAATTTTTCAGATTATTCTTCAAAAAGAAATCAATTTGAGATGGAAATTGAATATTTTCTAGTTTGAAAGTGAAAAATTGAAAAAGAAATTTAAGAAAATTACTTTAGACCAGTTTTCAGGTTAGAAACTGGTCTAAAACCGATCATTTTCCCTCGCCATTAGTTTCTTCTACTATTTCTTCATATTTTCCTAATTTAAAAGCTGAAATATCACCTTCAATTACTTACTTAAAAAAAAATCATGAAATGAGTCTAAATATTTCGTCCACTCGTGTGGGAGTAATTTCAAGGAATTCTCTCTAAGCAAAAGTATTTTCTTGTAAAGTGTCTCATGCGTGATTGTAAAGGTCTCTCTCTCAAAAATTCCATAAATCCCTCTGGCTTCAGCCAATTCAAACCGGTTGTAGACTTCTTTGGTATGTTTACTCTAAGAACTTGTAGATTCTTCCGCGTCTTCTCATTCATAAAAACCGTTTTGTTGTCATCGGATTATTCTCAATGATAAATTCATCCGTTCAATCACGACAAAATGCGCTTTTATCAAAACAACATAAATTTACTGTGACACAGTGCATAGGTATAAGAAATCGATATTTGAAGTGTAAAAGAAACTTTCAACACTCTCAAGTGCACCGAGGAAAACAGATACGAACTGGGTGATCAAAGATTGAGAATATTTCGATGGGAATTGTAAAGTTGTTGAAGTTAAAGCGTCGTTTATAAACTAAAAGACCCTTTTATAAAGTTTAAAGGCGCGCCTTTTTAAAGTAAGAGGGCACCTTTTCAAAGTTCAAAGGCGCTTTTTTAAAGTTCGAAGATGCCTTTTTGAAGTTCGAAGACGCATTTTCAATGTTCGAAGGCGTCTTTTTAAAGTTCGAAGGCGTCTTTTTGAAGTTCGAAGGTGCCTTTTTGAAGTTTGAAGGCGCCTTTTTAAAGTTCGAAGGCGCTTTTTAAAGTTCGAAGGCGCCTTTTTGAAGTTCGAAGGTGCCTTTTTGCAGTTTGAAGGTGCCTTTTTGAAGTTTGAAGGTGCCTTTTTGAAGTTCGAAGGCGCCTTTTCAATGTTTGAAGGCGCGTTTTTAAAGTTCGAAGGCGCCTTTTCAATGTTCGAAGGTGCCTTTTTGAAGTTTGAAGGCGCCTTTTTGAAGTTCAAAGGCGCTTTTTTAAAGTTCGAAGATGCCTTTTTGAAGTTCGAAGATGCCTTTTCAATGTTCTAAGGCGTCTTCTTAAAGTTCGAAGGCGCCTTTTTGAAGTTCGAAGGCGCCTTTTCAATGTTTGAAGGCGTCTTTTCAATGTTTGAAGGCGCCTTTTTAAAAGTTCGAAGGCGCCTTTTTGAAGTTCGAAGGTGCCTTTTCAATGTTTGAAGGCGCTTTTTTAAAGTTCGAAGGCGCCTTTTTGAAGTTCGAAGGCGCCTTTTCAATGTTTGAAGGCGCCTTTTCAAAGTTCGAAGGCGCCTTTTCAATGTTTGAAGGCGCCTTTTCAAAGTTCGAATGCGCCTTTTCAATGTTTGAAGGCGCTTTTTTATAGTTCGAAGGCGCCTTTTTGAAGTTCGAAGGCGCCTTTTTGATGTTAGAAAGTGCCTTTTTAAAGATAGGAGGCGTGTTTTAAAAGCTAAGGCGCTGTTTAAAATTTAATAAACGCTTTAAAAACTACTATTTTCACAGCTTTTTCTATAGATTGTAAAAAGATCTTTCAAATTGTAACCGCCAATTACAACTCTGGTAAAAATTTCCATACATTCCTCTTATCGGTCAAGACGAGAAGACGTCGAAGAAAGGTTGCTGGGAAAGACTCACCAAGTCCTGCTTTTTCAGAGAAAGTCTCTCACTCTCTTTAACGCGGGGAATCTTTTACCTTCACACCACTTTTTATTTTACAACTTCGTCCAATGCAACAAACATTTCATGTTTGTTGTTTCCATTCAATCCACAAACCCATAAAACGAGTTACGAGACAAACAGCACCATTTAAAAAGAAAAACTCTTTTTCTTCTTCTCTGCGCCCCTCACACGCAATTCCATCTTGCACGTCCACGGGTTGGACAAGTTTTCCATTTTAAAAGAGAGAGAGAGACAGAAAAGTGATTCATAGAAGTGGCCGTAACAGGCTTTAACAATTGGTCAAACAAGACCTGAGATCAGGTGAAAATCATGTGACTTCAATTTTAATGTGTTTTAACTTTGAAAAATAAAAACTCTTCTATTTTAAATTCTTCACCAACACCTTGTTTAATAACTAAGAAAAGTCATTTCTTAAATAGTATTTCTGTCTTTAAGAAACCACATAAACACAAGAAAAAACCCGACGCAGTCTTGTGAATTGTGTCACGCATATTTTCCTCCATCATAATCTTTTTTTCAGCCTCAACGTATAAGAACACAATGTCGCTATGGAATTACACATAAAATTAATTGAGTCTCACATAAAATTGCGAGATGGAAAGAAGGAGAGAAAAAACACTAAATATCCGTTAAATTAATTTCGCAATCAATTTGACACAAAGTAATTCATTAGATATTTTATTAAGCTCTTTTTTCTTCACCGCAAAATATGATATTTATCGCAGAACCTTTATAGGGGTTAATCCAGGGGAAGAGCAATAAAATGTGAGGCAAAGATTTTCGAAATCAAATAAACTGGTTAACTTGAAACTAACTTCACTCCTTACTCGTAATGGCGGATCAAGGACGCCACGCCATTTTAGGGTAAATTTACGGAAAACTCCAAAAAGTAAATTCTACTCTCAACTCAGAAAAGAAATTGCAAAGCGAAGGAGCTTTAAATTTTATATTCTGCAATAAATCTTTCATAATAATTCATTTTGTTAAATCTATTCGTAATTAATTATTGGGATGTTTTTTACTGACAGCTTTAGTGCGTTAAAATTCACGACACGAGTCTGTCTATTCGAGCCAAAATGAGGTGTTTTGTCATCATCACTTGGAGGAAGAATATTTCATGAGACAATTACCATATTGATATTTTAAGTAGGAAGTTAAATCACCCAAAGTATTATATTTGATGCGTGTTAATAGGAAAATTTCTCTTGTTATCTCACTTCTAAACATCGAGGGGACCTTTTACGCTAGTTTTTTTCTGTTCGTGGGATGCTCTCCATAACAAATTTTTTGTATATGGAATAATATTTCAGGTAATTCCCAATATTGCGAAGAAGGACAATCTGGGTTAAATTGAGCGGAGAGAATTTCAAGAGAGATGCGGGTCTTTTTGAGATTGTTTTAACATCACCGGGTTAAAATGTGTGAGAAATTTTCTGGGCTTCATGTTAATGAGATGTGGCAATAGAAAGGGAATAAAAAATACAACATGATTTTGCGTGAGTGTTTGAGAAAGAAATTTTCATGTTTAACTTGTGTGTGAGTGAAATTTAATTTATCACTGAGATAAATATTCTAGGGAAATTTAGAATATTTTATTCCGAAATGTTCTTGAAAAACGCCTGTTTTGACGCAATATTTGGTCAAATAGGCGCTTTTAGCGTGTTTTGGCGCTTTTTAAAATTATAAGCGTATTAATTATCTTTTGACGTCTTTTTATGCCAAAATGGCGCTTTGTAAAGCTGCTAAACTGGCTTTCAGTAATAAAAAACATATTTATTTATAAATAAGCGCCGAAATGACGCATTTTGATATCGTATTACGCCTTTGTAACGTAAAATGGCGCTTTTTAAGTTGAATTATCTCTTTTAACGTATTCTGATGTCTTTCATATAATAAAATGGCGTTCTTTAAATATCCTCTGACTCCTTTATATGCGAAATTGGCGCCTTTTACTATATTTGAGCGCCTTTATGATTAATTGGTGCGATGAGAGTTCTTCAACGACTTTTACGTTGAATTTACCGTTATCCCGCGTTTTAAGTAAAACGGCGCTATTTAATGTATTCTGACTATGCCTATTTGACACATCAAATGTTTATCAGATACCTTTTTATAATACAAAGGCACTTTTTTGTCGTAAGGTTGGATTGATTAAAGATTTTTGGGAGGAGGCGACTTTAAGCGTCTTTCAAACTGAAATGGCGCTTTAACGCATTTTGACGTCTTTCATGACAAAATTGCGCCTTTTAAATATCTTCTGTTTCATTTTTATGCTAAATTGGCGCCTTTTAAATGAATTTTAAGGCTGGAACGGCGCTTTTAACACATTTTAACGTCTTTTATGGCCAAATTATGCCTCCTAAATATTTTCTGTCTCATTTTTATGCTAAATTGGCGTCTTTTATTAATTTCGGGCGCCTTGAACTCTTGAACTCTCACATAACCTAAAAACATGAAGTAGAACGGGTTGGAAGATATAGAAATGAACGCGAGTGAGTGAGAGTTCCGACCGTTTGACAGTCCAAAATCGCTGTGGGACAGTCGGAGAGTTAAGCTACATTTTGTGTTTTTGAACAGTTTTGAAGACTGAAACGGCGCTTTAAACACATTTTGGAGTCTTTATGGTAAAATTGAGCCCCCTAAAGATCTTCTGTCTTATTTTTATGCTAAATTGGTGCCTTTTATAATATTCGAGCGTTTTTATTTTGATTATGTGGGATTTTTACCTTAGGAAATAGAAGAGAAACTTATTAGAATCCTACTTCTCTTGAGTGTGTGTCTTCTTGTGCTTTTACCTTAGGCAAAGAATGAATAGCTTTGCATTAGAATAACCTTGACTTGTGATTCTTCCCGTCTTAACTTTTACCTATGGAGAGAGAAATAGATCAATTAATCCGGTGAAAATGACCGGAAAATCTCTGTATCTCTCTGCGTGAAGTTCGTCTGTGATAACGAAAACTTTTGTGATAACCTGGAACCCTTTCTGTGATATTTAAAGACTGATTTTGATACTAATTCACCTTTTTTATTTCTCACTGATTTAAATATACACGCGTTCGTAATGGCTTCCAAATTCTTCTATGAAATTCTATCTTCGTTATTGCAGTCAGGGCTGCCAATACTCCAACATGAAAACATCGCATATCGCCCGATATTCTCCAACAGATTAAAGGCGACATTTTGTGTTTTTAGACGATTTTTAAGGCTGAACCGGCGCTTTTGACGCAATGTGACGCCTTTTATGCGAAACATTTCCCCCAAATGACTTTCCCAATTGAATTTACATATCTTTCCGATTTTTTGTTGATTTCTCTCAGTGTTTAAATACATTGTGCTGACGCTTAACTGTGCAAGTGCCATCATCGTGGCAATTTAGCCTATGTGGCTCACCGTGATATATGGTCATTCACCTGTTTTTGGCTCATGCTGCCGCAAAATCCCTGCATTGAGGCAACAATTATTAGTCACTGATGCAGAATCAGGATGTTTTTTGATGTTGTTGTGTAAGAAATGAGACATTGTTTGGCGGACTTTTGCGTGAGTGCGAAAATGTGCAAATTTTCAGATGGTCGCACGTTGACACAACAACGCGACGAAAAGATATAAAACTCGATCAGCTCAATTCTTTAAATAGACCAGGAAATTGACCGACAACTTGAGACTGATGAGAAATGGGTCAGAAGAAGAAGAAGCGATCATGTTGCGAAAAACTCACACTTTTCCAATTTGTATATTTTGTTTTCCGCGGCTCCAATGAAAATTGAATTATTGGCGGGAGATTAAATCGGGTGAAACAACATTAAATTGATATAATGTAATTAAAATGGGAAAATCGAATTGGGAAACATGTGTTTTTTTTTGTAGAAGAGTTTCCGATTCACATTTTGGGAAGATCTTTGTTGCTTCAAGGCACATTTCACTCTTGATTTCTGCTTTTTTGAAGAGTTCGACCCATTGAAATGATTACTATCTCTAATGGCGGACTCTCACTTTGCGGGGCAAATCAAGTACCATTGATGCGCAGACTTATACAAATTGAGTTTTTCTGTCTGAGAAGAAATTCATTGATTTTATTTGTGCGAGATATTAGGAAACATCATTGTTTGGGAAATTAACAATAGAAAGTATGCCTTTTGGGGAACTTTCTTTGATTTTGGAATCAGTGTTGTTCAAATAATTTACATGTGCTTAAAATTTTTAATTCTGCCTCTGGTTTTACTCATTTTCAAGCATAAATTGTAGTTTTTACCTATTAGCATATTGTCGGATATCCGGTTTCGAACAAGATTTCGAGGAAAATTGAGAAAAATTGGCAAATTTAGGCTAAATTAAAGATAATATTGCCTAAAACTGGGCAAAATTGATATAAGATTGCCTATAATTAGGCAAATCAATAAACAATTTTAGGTTATGTTAATTTTACGAATACCTGCAACAAAATATGATACAAATTTGATCGGCTTTTGTCTGTTAAACGCCTTCTAAACTGAAAAGGCGCTTTTAACTCATTTTGACGCCATTTTTAAAGATAAAATGGCGTCTTTTTCGTATTTTCATTAATGAATTTCTCTCTTGTTGTTGCAGATCCTCCAGAACTTGGGGAAAGTCGATCGGACTGCAGATGATATTTTCGATGAGCATTTAACGAACTTCAATCGGCAGCAACTCAATGCCAATCGACTGCAGAAGGAGTTCAACAACTACATAAGATGCATTCGAGGTAACAAAGCTCTATCTGACCATCAAACAGCACAAAAAAGATCAGCAGATCCAATTAATATAATTTTGTCATCTTTTCAGCTGTTCAGACCGCATCGAAGACCCTCATGGATGCCATATGCGATGTGTATGAGAACCAATGGTCCGGGGCGGAAGTGCTGAGGGCGCAAGTTTCGGCCATTGAGGTTCTGTGGCAGGATTTCTCGCACAAGCTCGGTGATCAGGTGCTGATTCCCCTCAACACGTACACAGCGCAATTCCCGGAGATGAAGAAGAAGATCGAGAAGCGCAACAGGAAGCTCATTGACTATGACAGTCAGAGGCACTCGTTCCAAAATCTCCAGTCAAACACGGCAAAACGTAAGGATGACGTTAAGGTGACTAAGGGACGTGAACAACTTGAGGAGGCGCGACGCACTTATGAGCTGCTCAATTCCGAACTGCATGATGAACTTCCGGCACTGCATGACTCGCGGATTCTCTTCCTGGTCACAAATCTCCAGACACTCTTTGCTTCCGAACAGGTGTTCCACAATGAAACCAACAAAGTGAGTTCTATTGATTTCTTAGTTATGTTTGTTTGTTTCTAAGTTCAGAAAGAAGTTTGTTTTTAATTTGGGGTCAAATATTGATTGGATTTTGAAATCGGTCCCTTCTCTGCTTCCACATTTCGAATTCTTTTTGGTTGGACAGGAAAATTTTCAACCTGAAAAGCTTTTGTTATAGTTAATATAGTTGAACGGCTTCCTGAACCAGAATTCCTTGATACTTGAGAAACTTCTTCGATATTTCGTCCAATTCTATTGGTTGTTGATCGACTTCCTGAAACGGAAACTCTGACCGGTTGAGGAACTTTGTTAACGTTTCTTGGAGCTCTAGTGTTTGTTGACCGGCTTCTTGAATCAGAATTTCTTGAGGTATTAGGACCTTATTCAATATTTCGTCCAATTCTCGCGTTTATTGAATGATCTCCTGAGCTGGAAATATACTAACAAGTTGAGGAACTTCTTCAATGTTTTGTAAAGCGGCTTCTTGGACCAGAATTTCTGATTGGTTGATCAAGCTTTTCTATGTTTCTTGGAATATTGTCCGGCATTGAGTGACCTTTGGAAATTTTAACCTGGGTCCCTTGAGACTAAAGAAACGTTGCACAGTTCATCAGCTTCACGAAGGAGAGCATCAATGTCTTCTGATGATTCAGTATTCCTAATGGCGCTGAATAATGAAAATCATCAAATTTCCACTCATATCCTGTCTGTTTTTCATTACTGAAGAATCTGTAAAAGGAATTTTTCCGGAAAAACTCAATATTAGTGCGTAAAATGCCGTTCAACCGAATCAGGCGATCACTTATTTTAAGTACTCAAACTTCTGTTGAACGGCATTTTTTGCACTAATATTGAGTCTTACGGAAAATTCCTTCTACAGATTCTTCAGTAATGAAAAACAGACAGGATTTAAGTGGGAATTTGATGATTTTCCACTGGAAAATGCTATTAAATAGCTTTCAACCGTAAGAAATTGTTGACTGAACTGTTGACGTCTGACAACACCATAATAAAAGTTGATCATGTTTCGTTAATCGAATAAATTGCATCAAAGTACCTACCTATTTAAACTTTTACTGTATGCTCGTGAGAGTAAAAAATACTATATCATTCAGAAAATAGTATTTCGTTTTGATAAAAGGCAAATAAAAGTCTCTAGAGACGTGAATCATACATTATAAGTTATGAGCACTTTCCGCAAAAGCATCCTGTCACGTAAAGTTTGTGTTTTGTAAAAATATTGCTGTGAAACTTCTCCGTTGACGATCTTATATTTCGACAAGCACATAATTAATCACGCCGTAAAGCTCAATTAATTATTATTTGGTGTGAATAAACTGCACGAGTGTAGGAGGAAAGTCATAGTAAATGGGTAATGAGCGGCTAAAAGCTTTGCGTGACTGCTCTTAACACATGAATATCGAGATTCTGTGCTCGAGTCACAGGTTATTAGCCCCTCGACTGTGTGATATGGTGCTAAAGGAAAAGAGAAAGAGAGTGGAGGGCCTTTACCCGGCGTTGTTGTCTCTGTAAACGTTTCTGGTGGCGGAGTTGGGATCGCTGTGGTCGAAGTCGTTGTGGTCCTTGGTGTCGATGTCGGCTTTTGCGTTGTCGTTGTGGGCATCGTAGTTGTTGTTGTTGTGGGAATTTTGATTTCTGCAATTTGCATTGGAAATAAGTATCTCAATTGCCATGACAACGACAAGTCGCATATATAGCAATGAATTTTATCTATTCAGCACAAATTCGAGATTGATAGAAGAAGGATGAGGGGTGTGGGATATTTAAATTCTATTAGATTCACTCGAAAGATATTGTTAATTATAATTACCATAAATTCGAATGGTTCCATTAGCTCTGCCCAGTGAGTTTGTCGATATGCAAGTGTAAATTCCTAAATCGGATCGACTGAAATTGCGGACGACCAATTTTAGCCGGAACTCGTATGGGGACAATTTCTCTTCGGATATGTGATGCTTTTTCCTGTGCAATGTACGCAATAATTAACATTTATGTGGTGAAACACAAAAGGTACAACTTTAGCTGGTGTGGGAATTCGGTCATGCTACCGCACAAGGGACGGAATGCAACCAAGTGGCGGAAATGTGCGATGATGTGCCGCCCTATATGGAGCAACATGAGCAACATAAAAGGTTTCGCATTAGGACATAATATACGGGTTCATTGACTATGAGCTCACACTATCTGACTCTTCTCCTTCGGGATTTGGACACGTATATGAAACATCTCTTTTGCTCTTTACTCACCAGTATTCACGATAAAGATCTCTATTAAAACTAGATAGCTCATTTAAAATACCTAGGTACTGTATTTAATACGATCGTAATGAAATTATTTTAATATGAAGCGTCATCATCGTAACAGTGCAAGGTAACACTAGTTTTTTTTTAACAAGTTCAGGTAACCTCTGTTCATTAGAATCCCACAAATAAATTGTTGATTTTAACAATAATAAAGATATCGAAGAAGTTATAATAAATGTATCTTTAAAAAAATATACCTAATCATTTTTTAGATTCGCCAATAAAAAGTGGCAAAAGAGAATTACTCGACCCTAATTTTAATAGTGAAAAATTATTATGATAGATTAAACATGATAAATACACAAAATCAATATTGTTTCTCTAAAACCCATTTTGGTATTTGAATCATGATATATTAGAGACCAATATACCATGGCAAAGGCAAATAGAGGGCGTATCCTAAGTGGTACGAGGAATAGTTTGACAAAGTGCCGTAACACCTCTCAAAGATCCAGACTTTCACCTCGTATATTAATTAGTCCCAAATTAGATAGATGCACATCTTCCTTAATTGCTGTTAGTGCCACCTATTCAGACTCTGTGCTCCCTGATGCCACCTCTTGGGGCACATATTCCATGTTTGTGAACGTGGAAATAATAGTTGGTGCGTGACAAAATTCCGCCCCCTCTTTGTTCCTCAGCAGCCTCAGCATTTAGATATAGTAAGACTCACCCATCGAGAAGCATTTCGGGTCGAGTGAACGTTTCATACGAGTTTCGCTTCGGAGCACTGCCCTTTATCCAATAGTTCACAGATATGGGTGATGCCTGAACCATGCACTCCAGAACCACGTCTGACTCCGCCAGGCCGCCAAATAGTGATCTTGGTGTTACAATTTGTGGTGCAACTGCAAATGCAAATATATACATGCAACAGTCATGTAGGAATGATTAGTACTAGTGGAACAGAACAAACGTGAAGGAGGGATTATTGACGTGTAATTGACGAGACGGGCGCCCATTGGAGCCTGGTGTTGGGAGTGTTTCGAGGGGGTGACTGGGTGAGAAATGGCCTGCAATATTGCATCTGTCAGTCAGTGCCATTGAGCGAAATGGGTCGCACAGAGAGAATAAATCCACCCACCCGCAGGAACGATACATCCAGCGACATTCATCAAGATCCATACACATACATTCAATTTGGCCCTCACTTCTGCAATCTTTACTTAACGACTCTCTCCATTTCGTGGTAATTGAATTGAGGTGACAGTTACTAGACAAAAAATAGGGGTTGCTAATTGGTATAGTTAATGGGTATTTCAAGTTTTCACTCTATATACATAGTAATTTTGTTTAAAGGTCAATTCTTATTCAAAAATAAAATCTAACATTAAAAGAATTTCATTGATTCATTTAAATTACTTTGCTAAAGACTGAATCAAATTTAAGTGGTGTCAGAGAAAATTTTTTAATGGAAAATAGTAAAAAAGCGGGCTCGTCCGGGATTTGAACCCGGGACCTCTCGCACCCTAAGCGAAAATCATACCCCTAGACCAACGAGCCACATGTGAAATAGCGCGATTAAATTGATCGTGGCTGGTTTTAAAGAGCGATAAAATTTACGCTCAGATAAACAAAACATTCCATTTTACATGAGGTATTTCATGTACTTTACAAAATAACTTGAATTTCTTCAATTTTATGAACATAAATCCAATGCCCTGACCCGACAGCGTAAGGTCAATGTACTGCAATTAAAATTGCGCCTTTTGTCTATTTATTAGTTTATTGCTACATGGTTGCTGATAGAAACTTATCGTCTTTGGGGACCGCCCTAAACTCTACCCAAGGATCACGAAGGGTCTTCGTTTTGAACAAATATATCTGACATTATTTTTTCCTTTAAAAAAATTCGAAATATTTCGAGAACCAATATACAACTATATTTTTCAAATTTTGATATGATTTTCGTTTTTTTATCTTTTTTCAACGTCTAACGGTTTTTTAGGTCAAAGCTTCATATAGTCATTTTTATTATTTATTTCTTCCCAAATCAAACCCATCATGCGGATACTCTTTAGAAAGGTCTTTGAATTTCTTACAATCCTGAATAGGTGCAAACCGGTCACAGCACTAACTTCTTTTTTATATTACGGGTTTCATCAAAAGATGATTTCCCCAAGCACTAACTTCTCCTTTTAAATAAAGAATAGATAAGGAGACTTTGTAGAATACTTTGACAAGCAATCCTAAGTGTTCAGATATTAAAATATAATAAAGTAGTATAGCTAAGTTATTATAATATGATGCTTAAATTATTAATGGGCTCTTTAAGTCACATCTAAATATGATTGGGTTTTTCATAAGATTTCGGCTAATTAAGTTAAAGTTTAGAAGAAGTTGGAAAGAAGCCAGAAATTTATCTTTATTAATTACTTGATAGATTAAACAATAATTTCAGTTTTCATAGAGGTTATAACGAAATGAGTATTACTGCTTTTATATAATAGTATTGTCAATCATCACTATTATAGTTACCCCCTATTAAATGAAATATGATCCTAACTGTACTGAGTGTACCAATTCTATACTGAGAGCAATTCGGATTAATGCAATTTTGCCGGATGCCACAGGGACATACTTACAGTGAATGTTGAGAAAAACCCGCTTCGAGACGGCAGGTGGTACATCATTTGCAGCGATGCAAAGATAAGCTCCCATTTGTCTTCGTTCCACATTGGATAAATTGAGGAGACTGCCGTAGTAAGAATCCACTGAAAGACCAAAAGCGAGTGTCATTCATTAAGTTACTGATGTTGGACTCTATAAATAGGATTTTGCTATGTGAAGAGCTCATGTGAGAACGACCAGAAGCATATCTTTGCGATTGAACTTTCAATTTACCATTGAGAAGGGACTTTTCATTGAGAGTGTCATGGGGTTCCATGTGAGGTGCAAAAAGTACACTGTCAGTGTGGTGACAGTGTAATGATTTAATATTGCACCGGGGATGCCGGTGGGATGCAGTCACTGGGGTGTGGAAAATGTAATTTATGTGGCAGAATGCGACGATGGCTTGGAAAACCACATGAAAAGTTATTTGACAGTCGTTGGCGGTGAATAAAACTCAAGGAGACACTTTACGTGCGACATGAATGGTAGATACACTTTGGCGTCTTTCATCATTGCTTGAGACGTTGTTGGATTGTGTGCCATTCACAAAAGGAGTTGTGGAATCAAATTATGTGCCATTCACATGGGGTTTGAAGCTTCCCTTTGGCACCCCCC
This sequence comes from Phlebotomus perniciosus, assembly GCA_918844115.2. NCBI lineage: Eukaryota > Metazoa > Arthropoda > Insecta > Diptera > Psychodidae > Phlebotomus > Phlebotomus perniciosus. The sequence goes on along the minus strand of CAKKOB020000146.1, from coordinate 41,777 downwards.
CAGAAGAGGCACTTCTTGTCCTTCTCCACAAACTCCTCAGCACACTATTCACCACTCCACCAGCTCTTTTTGTAGGACGCCTGGTCGCTGGGTTGGGTGTGAGAGTGGATGCGGTGGCGGCATAAATTCCATGCTGGAAAGTTTAACAGAGGCTTAAGCATTAGCCTCCGAATACAAATTGACTTTTTCCAACTGTGTTCTTCGTCGGTATGCCATCCACCATGTCGGATTCAGTGCGACAAGGGAGCTCCCGTTGAGAGACTGAACTCCTGAATGCAGAAAAAATCACCCAGCGAGTTCTTCCTACCGACTAGACTATCGAATGGATGGCATGTCATTGAGGATGTCAGGGGTGGTGGAGGAACATAGTCAAACTAGGCCCACTGGTATGTGCCAAAGCACCCTCCTGAGTGACTCTCAGAGCCAAAAGAGTGAGAAAAGACGCCTAAACTCATGGTGACAAATTGGCAATTTCAATGTATAATTGGAATCATCGCCATTCCAGCACTTATGTACATCACACATTTGTTGGGAGGCATCTCGGGAAAAGTTTTTGCATCATTCACTCGATTGAGCAAGATTAAATGGTGAGTGGAGTGTTTTGCTCATGCCAAGAAAAACCACTGCACGAGCGGGACGCTACTTTTAAGCTCAAATTCCTCAAAATCGACGTTCAGCATTCTCTTATGCCGAAAAGAGTGATTAATCAAATAATAGATTGTTATCCAGATGTGATTGATGAGGGTAGTTCATTAGCAGAAATTTCCCTTTTTTGCTTCGTCACACGCCGATACTCTCACCACTTTCCACCCCACAAGACTGCCTCGGCTTATACGAGAGATTTGGTTTTACCTTCTCGGGGAAGCCTCGTTTTCTCACCATCTCAAGAAGATGTATCGCCAGAGGGATGTTGGCTTAGCACCTCCAAAAACTCGAGGGACTCCTCTTACTGGGACCACTTTCCATCATTTAGCCAACGCCAAAAGCTCGGAAAATTACCTCCATCAACCATACTAAATATTTTCATTTCATCTTGAGCTCCAGTTAAATGTGAAATTTTGAACAGCTTTTCAGGAAGATTTCAAAGTTTGTTTATTCTCTTGTTAAGGAATTGTGACGAAGGCGTATATTTTTCAACCAAAGACATCACTTAATTGAAGATTTCAACTTTAGTTTTTAATTTTAATCTTTACTATCGAATAGCATTTTAACTATTTTATTGAAAAATCATTAAAGAAGAAATGGAAAACACACTTTTAAGATCCAAATTTGGATATTCCGAAAAATATGCATTTTTTAACGAGCTCTTGCGAAATATTTCTAACGCCACAAATTATTGTGCAATTTGATTTTCACAAAATGCTATTTTCTACCCGGTTCCCAACTAATTCAATGGTGTAAAAATATTAATTACCTCTGGCAATTGTCTCGTTACGTCTGATAAGCAACGGAGCGCCGTCTTCTCGTCTCCACGTGATACGTGGCGAAGGATGGCCGTTGGCACTGCAGTAGAGGGTGGCGTCCTCACCCTCACGCGCCGTCACGTCGCTCGATGACTCCTCGTCATTTATGTCCGGCGGCACTATTGAATTAAATTGCACCATGAATTTCATTTACAGCTATTACACTTTCACACAGAATTCAATTTTCACTCAGTATAATGCCGACTGCCATGTGGGCCTACCAGCTAATTTTCCCCATGCTTTCTCTAACTCCTATATATATACTGTTTCGCCCTGTGGCACAAGACACGTTGTACAATCGCAATTGATCTTCTCTCTACTGCGAAAATTGTCAGAGGAAATTGGATAGTGTGCTATATGCATTTTGGAGGTGCCAATATGTAATTTTCCCCTCATATCAAAACTATAGAGAGAGAGAATGTGAGAATGAGTTTTGGGAAATGAACTGAAAACATATCCGATAAAATACAGACATTTGCAATTACATTGGCATAACTTTTTGTCATGTCTTCGTTTGAAAAAAAAGGCTGTGATTTTTCATTCAATTTATACTTTTTGCTGAGCATTGTAATCCATGTAAATCCCAGTGTCACTCACAGGGAATGATATAAATTTGAATTCTGCGTGAAATGGATCACAATTTTTTTTTTACTGTACGTGGAAGATGGCACGTTTCTGATTAATCCCCAGTGTGACAAAAGTATGGAGATGAAAGTGAAAGAACTAGAGGTGGTAGAAAGTATTCTTGCATATGGATTCAGGGCTTGAAACAGAGAAGAAAAATCCCTTCTGGGCATGATTGAATCATAGATTTTAATACATATTTTATCGATTTCGTGTCGCATAAAATTACAACCCCGATGACAATATCTCTTCACTCTCATATCTCACGGGATTTTGTTACATGAAAAAGCACATGTCAAAGTGGCGAAGATTGTTGAATATGTATAAAATTATATATAGTTTTTTTCTGCTTTTCTCCCCCCTTTTATCAGTGTCAATTTAGAGCGGATGATAGAGGAGAAAGTCCTAAGAAGTGAATGTCTCTGATACCTTTATGAAACATGACAGCACCTGAGAGAAATGGTGTCTAAATTGAAGAAGATTATTTTTATATATGTTATTATAATACCTTCCCCAGTCAGAGGGATCCTCTTTCTGCTATTCCTGTGTCATGTTGAGAGCTTCGAAGGATGAAGTGCTTTTAGCGTCTTTTTCCCATATAAGAAAACTTTTATACTAACCACGTGCTCAAGATACACAATCACCCAGCAAAATTCTTCCATATTCATGAACATATAGCGCCTTCTCCCGGATACCTTTTTTGCACCCATCCTCATGTTTGACGATAATTTACATGGAAAATAGCCCCGAGAGATTGAATATTATAATGCGAAATTGATTTTTCATGACGCAATATATTTATTGGTACGAAAATCCACCCAAGAAGGTCTCAAAAACGTGTCATATTTCTCCGTGAAAGCACATCAAGTTAAAGCTTTGGCTTACTTGGATATCACGCTTCCAACTATATATATTTTATTATGTATCTAAATATATAAGCGATATGGTAAAAGCCCCGACAAAAATATAGATAATGAAATTATTATCATAATAAGAGGAGTGTTTCCGTGTTTTCAGGCACGTGTCTGAAAACGTATTACATATAATTGGATATATACAAAATTAACCCACAGTGATTTGTAATTCAAAAAAATACAAATTACTTTTGCTACACGCAATTTGTCTGTTTTAGATGTTTTAGAACGAGAGACAAAGGGAGACTAATTCGGAAGCTACTCAAAATAAATTATGTAAATCACCCAGTTTAGTTCACTTAAGAAGAAGATTTTCAATCGAATGGCAAATGGTCTAGAAAACATCACTGAAAGCTCTGTACAAAGAGGCAGATTAAGTTTTGATTTTAGGTATGGAAAATGATAAACTCTTATCATTGTATAAGAAACAGTGTGCTTCCGCAGTATTGGACTGTGAAACTTGTCTAGCGACTAGTTAATCAGTAAATTAGTAATTTTTTCAATAATAGGGGAAAGCTCGCAAGTTTGGTACAGCTTCTAGTTTGGTACAACTCAATTTTTCATGTATTTTTCTTGAACGGAGCTGGTCCACTCTATTATATCATGATAGTAGGCCTTAAGGGGTAATACTTATTCCTTTGTATGAAAAAATAAATGGCCACATTTTCCAATTTATTTAAAAAGAAAAGTAAATAATATTTTCAAATTCGGTTTTTTACATATGGTTGTATATGCCTTAGTGTTCATAAAAATATATATATGACCAATGTACTGAAACAAAATGGCGTCATTATAGTACCTACCTCAAAAAAAAATTGGTTGTTTATGCATACCGTACCTCTAACTTTTACAATTTTTGACCGATTGAATCCAAATTTGGATTCACAATAAGATTCTCTAGTGAACAGAGTAGGATTTTTTTATTGATCAAAATTTACGATGACTGATTTTGTACTGTTTTTTGGGTAAAAATGGCATAATTTTCACTTAATCGTCGCCATTTCTTCCAAAATCAAAAAATCAAAAAAAAAATACTCTGTTCACTAGAGAAACTTATTGTGAATGTACAGTCCAAATTTAGGGTCAGGTCAATAGGTCAAAAATTGTAAAAGTTAGAGGTACGGTAAGCAAAAAATCAAGATTTTTTTTGAGGTACTATAATGACGCCATTTTGTTTCAGTACATTGATCATATATATATATTTTTGAACACTAAGGCATATACAACCATATGTAAAAAACCAAATTTCAATATTTATTTTTTTCTAAATGAATTGGAGAATGTTGCCATTTATTTTTTCATACAAAGGAATATTACCCCTTAAGCTCTATATTCTCTGAAAAAATAGTTAAGTCTCATTCCAAGAAAAATACATGAAAAATTGAGTTGTACCAAACTAGAAGCTGTACCAAATTGCGAGCTTCCTCCTATTATTCTTATCTATACCATACCGTTGAATTGAAACTATGTTAAAAACTTGATTTCTTGCTTGCTTAAAAGTATTTAAATTTATTCCATAGTTTTATAATTATTTATTATTATTGGCCTTTGCAATGCTGATCTGTATCATTTTGATATATAATTAAAATCAACCTATAATATAAATTTGAAATAATTACATAAAAATACCACAAAACCCTTACTATGAAAATAAAGTCCGCAACCAAAGCGTTTGAAGATGAGTAATTTTTATGATTCATCCTAAAGAAATTTCTCGGAATGGGAGTGAAGACAAATTAAAGAATCTTGTAAACGGATTTTAGAATAAATTTGTCATGCGAAAGAAGGAAAAAAAGCGTATCAAAAAATGTTTCTTCCAGTGTTTACGCAACAAAAAGGGACACGGAAGAAGTAGAGAGCGACAAAAAGACGGTTTTCTGAGAATTCAGCGACACGATCATATCAAATTCTGCTTTTACGGAAGAAGGCAACGGAAAAATCTCCACCACCCCCGTTTTTGGTTTCGCCGACTGTTTGAAATTCTTAGTCCCTTCCCCATCCCAGACGATCCCTTTCCACTTCGGCATGTTGTATGCGGTGGAACTAAACAAAAGCATGGCAATAGGAAAAGTGACGGCGACCCTCGAGATATTAAATTGTCAACACGGTCTAGGCACTTGCGTGAACAGTGAAAATTTAAGGTTCCCAATAAATTGCCTCAATTTCCTTCCGTTTCCTTTTTGTTCGGCACAGTGAATTGTTCGGGTGTTATTTATTGGGAGTGACGCTCACGGCGATTGTATGAAGTCAACTTCTTATCGACTATTTACATCTACGATCGATATATCATCTTGAGGACACGGAATTTCCTGCCTCTCCTTAGATCCACATAGTCGCATGCAGGGCCTCAGGATATATCAAGTCTCCCTATATCCCTTAGACACTGAGATATATGTTGTATTATTGGGAGAAAAGCACGGCAAAGAGCCCTCCAATGGATGAGAATGAATGTGTATAAATAAAATTTAATAGTATCTAATTTTCACACAAGTACCTCAATTTTATCGTATCTCACCCTTTACTTTCCACCATCACCCCTAAGTCCATAATTCTTCGCCTTCGCGCTAAGTCGATGGTACGACTTATACAAACATCTCAAACTTGAAGACCCGCATACAGGGTGACGTACTCAAATTGTAGATAACAAGCAATTTTGCCTAATCTTTTAAAACAAAATAAATAATTTGATGTTTGAAAGAAAATCTTTGAGGAAAATGTTTATTTTTTAAATAATTTAATTGCATATTTTTAGACTAATCCTGTGCAATGATGGAAGCTCCTTAAACCGACCTGAACTTTCTTAACAATCCGACATCCAAAAATCTAAACACTCCTCTCACTTACACCATTAATTCAGCCCTGTGAAATTTACATGATTTAATCCCCTTGGACTAAGCGCATTTCCGCCGTAGATCTCCGCAGTTGCCTTAAGCACCACCAGTAACTTTGGGATACACCATGAGTCCCTCCACTTTGCCAAAGCCATAAACATTATATGATTTGAATATGAAGTGGAGTTTGTAATTCGAATCCTTAGTATAATTCACTTCTTTTCCTGCACCGTAACCCAGAATTGGCTTACCGTCCCGTATGTTTTCTAGTTTGTCATCATCTCGTGGTCGGAATTAATGTGTTCCACGAGGATTTAAGCTATCTATACAAAAAGTCTCGAGGGCTATAAATTTTAGAGTGTGACATGAAACGAATTTATGGAACTATCATAATTGCCTGGGTTTTATCACTACTCCATCATTCGTGTGGAAGATAACTCGAGCGTATATAGTGAAAAGTTTATGAAAATCCTTCTTTATTTCTTTAGTGGCTCTATATTTTTCGCATTAAAATAAGAAAATATATTGAGGTTGAATGTTGAAAGATGGTATAAAAAATGATTAAATAGAGATAAGCCATGATATTACTTGTGAAATTACTTAAATATATAGTTCTATCTTCCCGAATAAGTCTATTAAAGTAGCAAAGGGCACATTCCATGCTAGAATAGAGTCATGATATTAGATAAAAGTCACTGAATCACAACTCTCTTTAATTAATCATACCTACTTAATTGGATAACTCATTGGGAAAGATATTTATGTTAGAGAGGAAGTAATAATGAATCTTAATATTAATGGAAAAATATGAATTTTTATATTTCCTTTTTCCAAGCTGACAATAATCGATACTAATTAGCTATTACAATTGAACAAATTGACCCAATTATAATCATTCTGCATTATCTTAGAGTATAGAAAGCTTTGCAATTGTCTTTTTTCTTAATATACAATTGAAGACTCACCATAGACATCTATGCATCCGAGTTGCTTCTTCATTGGACTTGCATTTATTTGACACATGTAGCACCCTCGGTCTGACTCTCTGAGTTGCCGAATCTTGAGTCTCCATGTTCGCATGTCCTCATGAATGACACTGTATCTGGCATTGTGCGTGACAACGCGCCCCTGGAGCGCCAGCACCGTCTGGTCGGAGACTCTCATCCAGCCAACCTGAAATGCCACAAGAACACCCACCCCAGAGCTTTAGGGTAACGTCTTGGAGGAGACACCGTGAACCGCCCAGAGGCCACCACATCCACATTATAAATCGTGAAATTAATTTATGGTCTTCAAACTGTCACCTCAGGGCTTCACTGCTGGTGTGCCCCTGGGTAACATGCGATTCTCCATAAAAGCCGACCGGCGTACAAGATTAATTGAGGGTCGAGGTTTCCAACCATAAATGATTTCATGGTTTGTTTATATCCTGCAGCCCCTGTGACTGCTGAATTTTGTGGCGAACAATAAACCTCTGGGACTATTTTCTTCACTTCCCATCCCTTTCCAATAACACCAGGGGTCGTATCACGATGCTAACACACACACATTTCGATCCCCAGGACCCAACTCTTCTGATGTCTTTTAATCAAACGATTAAATCCAATAATTGTTAACCAATAAATTTTCTGCTTCGACCTTTTGACTAAAACTCAAAGTCCTTTCGGCAGCTTTCATCGATATCAAAGTCAAACGATTATAAAGTAATAAATCATTCTGACAAAAACACTGATATAATCGTTTTCAGTTTCTGGTATATTTTGTGTGTTTTTCAATTTAATTTGATAGTACTTAATTCCTTTAAATGAATCGCCCCTGAGTCACCAAACAAAATCATATTTGCTTCTGAATGTTTGTAAATTTATGGTTTTTAGAGAGAATTTTCAATTTCCTCCAGTCCGGTTGAAAATATATTATCATTAATTAAATTTAAGCAGTTTTATATAAGTGTGTGTCAAAATAAATTATTCTGCACATTTTCCAAACGTTCTTGAACTTTTCTTCAAAACCTAAAATTATGTTTTGAAACTTTTCCTCCTCCTGGTGAAGTTGTTCAATTTCAAATCGTAATTTAAGTATATAACACCAATACCTACATGTTTTTGAAAGTGTATCACTATGCTGCACTTGAATGAAATTTCAATGTTGTGTGCAGATGATGCAAGAAGAAAAACTAGCAGGAGTGTCAATTGAAAATATGGAATGGCGAATTTTCTCGTATAGGAGAGAGTGAGGAAATTTTAGATGGAGGAAATTTCGCTCAAAGTGTATATTGAGTTCGAAACTTTAAAGTGACTGGAACTGAAATACTATGAATTAAGGTAACATAAAAGAATACCGAATGGTTTATTTTATTTTATTTTTTTTACAAGATTTAATTTGTGAAAATTGTCATATAACATGAGTATAAAATCTTTTTCCCGGTAAAATTTAAGACTTCGCATGTGTAAATTACAGAAACAACCCCAAGTCAAATCGTATGAACAAAATTTAACCAAAGAAATTCATAACTCAATTTTCACCATTGGTGTTCAAAAGTACCCCACCACAAGGCAGTTTCATACAAAATTCAATTTCATAAATTAACCTTTCTCCAGAAAAAAACTATTATAATAATTTGTTTACGCAATATTTTGAAGTATACGCAAGCCCAATAAATTTACGAACAGATTTTCAGTCTGAAAGCTGTTCCAAAGTTATCAAATTCGCCCTTGAATTGTCCCGGCACTCCCCTACTTTAAATACACAATTTCCTGGAGCACCGAACTTGTAAATCGACATTCACGTGCTACAGACAGAAATATAAAGGAAATTTCTGTTACCTTGTAGCCGCCCAAGTTCTGTACTGAGCAACTAAGTATAGCTTCTCGTCCCACGGGAACTGTGATGTTCTCAATTGGTTCTGTGAAGTCTGGTTCAGGCACTTGGTCCACATTGAGTCCAGCGAGTCCCGTGTTTCCTTTATCGTCAACAGCCGCAAGAGATGAGATAGAAAGAGAGAAAATAAGGGGTGAAAAGTTATAAAAATGATGAAAGATGATTGAAAATCAATCAAGAAGGAATTCACATGAGGAAAAGTTTTAGATATAACATTGGAGGTATGACGTGGATATGGACGAGGATAAGATCGTTAAAGCTATTCCCTGAATGTTATTGTTAAAGCTTCAATTCTATTAAATTGTTTCAAGTTGGAAAAATCCTCTTCAATTGAAAACTTTAAGTTATCTGCGAAAATGAAGGGATAATTTTTTTTCTAAATATCTGTTTGTCAATCAAGAGGATAATTTTAAGAATGTCTATTATCATAAACAGGAATCAAGCGTCAACTGTATAGTACTCAAAATTTGAAATAACCACGACAGGCATATATGTATATACCCATATTTTATTATTTATATGATTCATGTAATTTTCTCGTCGTAGAATATTTGCTTTTGAACGTGAAAATCGCTTGTACGTCATGACGAAGCAAATATCAAATGTATTTTCGAATGAGCACACACATTCCATTAATTATACCGCTCCATATTCACTCGGAAAAATTATCACATGAGCGATGCGAGTGGAAAAAGAGCCATCCTGTACCAAAGTGAAAACTGATATGCTGCGTGTGACGTTCCTGGTTTGGAAAAAGCACACGCTTGAAAATTTCTATCACGGAATTGTCACACATATTTTGGGCTTCATGCTTCAGTGAGCTTTCGCCACATTCGCACACTTCCTCTCATCCCGCAAATCTCATGTTTATCGAAATAATTTCGTGTCATCGTCCATTCACACGCGTCACCGTGTCAGATATCTGCACGATGGCGCTTTGCTGTGAATCACGCGATGGGCATGTCTATTCTCCCCATCCACTCTACCGCGGCTAAACCGATTAATACGGCAAACGGGGTCGCGTCCAACATGATTTATGATAATTTGACTCTGATGGGTGCATTTCAATTGAAGACTGTAAAACATATCGCTCCAATTTTATTCATGATCCACGCGAAAAAAAAAGCTTCACATGTAATGCCTATCATGCCCATAGAGGAAAAGCGGATGAATTTTCTTTATCGTGATGAGAAGTTTACTCCTGATTTAATGCGAGATTAAATCAATTAATTCATGTCATGAATTTCAACGTGAATTGCCAGGAATATATGAGTTATTTGCTCCCTCAGCCAAAATCTCGTTATAAAAAAATACACAGTAGGTATATAGAAAAATTCATGAAAGTGATTTTTGTTCAGCTGAAATACCATATAGATTTAAATAATTTATCAAACGAGCGTACAATTTCTGTATATGGAAACTTTTGAATAGTGAAATTCTACTATTCATTTTATGCTTGAATTAAATATCGTATGCTAACATTTCTGTTATGTATACTCCCATATCAACGGGAACTCCTCACTGTATGAGAGCAATTAGGGGCTATGCTACTACAATCCGTTGATTTTGCAAAATTTTTCTTAGATATAACCATTAATCTCGTGGTAATTTGACATTATTTCACTATCTGTGCTTCAGAAAAAGATGTCCTGCTATCTGACCGATTGTCAGTTTGTCGGTCTGTTCAGTGCTTTTTTTTCGTAAAAAAGAATTTTTACGAAAAAATTGTTTTCAAGAAATAAACTTTTCTTTGTTCGTCATTGCACGTTAGGGTGGAACCAACACTTTCCGCGCATGGTACACTTTCCGTGCATCAAAAGAAATTTTGAGTTTTTAATAATTTATTGAATATAAAAAGTAATAATTTTGTGGTCAACCTTAAGACTCATGATTCAGAGAGCTGCTGCACTGGTTTGTTTTAATAAAAATGCTATATTTATTAAATTGAAGGTATTAATTTTGTTGACTCGAGAAACATTACGATTCTCTTACGAGAAATGTTAAGCTGCATGAAAAATATAAAAGCACTGATACTAATTTTTTTGAAAGGAACAAATTAAATTTGGAGTAGAATCGTATTGATAAATTATTAAACTATCGATTTATAGTGAATATTCCTTAATATTTCACTTTAATCTAATGAAATAAGGGTGCGCGAAAAGTGATGGTATCTTTTTGTCTAACCAATACTTTCCGCTCGCCTTT
>CAKKOB020000146.1:0-30763 GCA_918844115.2 Phlebotomus perniciosus | reverse complement strand
CTCGAAATGTTTTGGCAAATGTGTACATATTCATGTGGATATAGATATAGGCAATAATTATATGGCTGCCTTTTAGCTTAAAAGCTCCGGGAGGTTTTTGTCGTTTTTTCTTTTCCCAAATATCCACTACTTTGGCTCCCAATAGCTTGTTCACCAAATACTCGGATGTATTTGGTTTATCCATTTCAATGGAACGTGTAAGATGTATATTTTCAACCAAATATCCAAATGCCAATTACTATCCTTACCAAACATTTACCAGAAAGTGCTTGGATAAAATACAAGAAGCTGTTACTTAAGATGCTTCCTGACCTTCTCGAAAGCCCCTATTGGCCCCTATTTTGCATATTAATACGCAAAAGCTTCGCAATATTGGATGAAAGTCGATGATTGGGTCTCTTATCCCCCAATAGAAGCAATGACACTGTACCAAAATAATTTATACATGCTCAAATCGGAAACATAATCCTTTTGCACAGAACATTTCCATATGTGCTCATAATGCCATATAGACTGTGTTGTACTGAAGAACACATTTTGTGTACGAATTAATTCTCTTGTTCAATGCAAATCAGCTTTTCCAACTTCCCACAACATTTAACAAAACTTTATGTTTTGGTAAATTTATTATTCTTCTGGTATACTCATGTATTATAACATTATATCAGTTCATATCTCAATGATTATTTCATGAGAAATAAATATAATAAAAAAATTGTTTGAAATGTAGGGTGGGACCAACACTTTCCGTGCATCAAAAGAAATTTTGAGTTTTTAATAATTTATTGAATATAAAAAGTAATAATTTTGTGGTCAACCTACTCATGATTCAGAGAGCTGCTGCACTGGTTTGTTTTAATAAAAATGCTATATTTATTAAATTAAAGGAATTAATTTTGTTGACTCGAGAAACATTACGATTCTCTTACGAGAAATGTTAAGCAACATGAAAAATATAAAAGCACTGATACTAATTTTTTTGAAAGGAACAAATTAAATTTGAAGTAGAATCTTATTGATAAATTATTATACTATCGATTTATAGTGAATATTCCTTAATATTTTACTTTAATCTAATTAAATAAGGGTGCGCGAAAAGTGATGGTACCTTTTTGTCTAACCAATACTTTCCGCTCGCCTTTACGCTCTTTTTTTGCCACACGGTCAAAAGCGTGTTTTCTCGTTCTACGAACTGCCAGTGCAGCAAAATATTGAATTCTGGAAAGAACTTTCAATCCAATCACCTTAACTGTAAGTTAAATTATCTTTAAACTCGCTATTTTAGGACAAAATATAAATTTCAACTCATGTTTTTTTTTCATTTCCTTTGGTGGATGGCCTCGATGCCGATCCATCCCAAATAAATCCATTTATTTTCATAACGTCACGAAGATTTCCATAAAATATTTTCCATATTTTCTGGATTTGGACTTGTTGAAATTATAAAATTATAACGTAAAAAAGATTGTATTCCGCTAAACTGCGCGAAAAGTGTTGGTTCCACCCTATAACTTTTATAATTAATTGATATCATTTTACTTTAATCATAAAGTTTAAAATGATATTTAAAAATTCTTTCTTAACACTAAAGTGCAATTACAAATCAAGGAGGATTTGGCAGCAAACAGCAATCATATAAGAATTCTTGCGATGGTTTGCTGAACACATTCAGTATAATGTTGTTCCACCATTAAATGGGCAATTAATCATTCTATTTGTGGTTCGCAGTGAAGAACTTGCTGAAAAAGTAATTAATATTGTAGGGTAAATTGAGTCTGATGATTGGAGAGTGATTTTACGGAATTTCCCTTTTCCTGCTGCATCTCAATGTGCAACTATGGCTTTCCTCCGCGGCCTTTGTGCTTTGACTGGTAATCCCAGGGAGGATTTTCGTCCTTCCCTGGGATTATTTTTCAATACACATTCCACTGTCAGAAGAGATGGAAAATGTGCAAAGCCAAAGAGATGCACCAGGAAAGTCGGACAAAAATTCAATTTCATTTTCAATCCGACTTCCAACTCTGTGATTTTGAGGGCTTTTTTCGCGAGTGTGGGGGAGTGATTTGGTGATGGTGGTTGGCAAAATGTTTCACAGCGGGGCAATGACTGTAGTTATTATTGCCGATTCAATACATTCATATCAACCCCTTTGCGTCGGCATGTCTCAATTTTCATATTTCAGCACAAAGTCATATTGCCGCATTTTTCCATAACCACTCAACGTCGGTTGGAGCGATTTTCAATTCAACAGCCAAGTATTTAGATTCAACAGCAAACCCCATGGGAATGTGCATGTGACATGTATTTAAGGGGAGAAAGTTGGAGGAATTTTTCACTTTAATTCCCATATTTGTCATGAGGGGATTTCATCTTCATTCTCTGATTTTGTCACGTTATTCCGCTCCTTCTTTGTCTTCATTCTTCAGAACCGTCTTTCCCACTTTCCCAGGTCTTTCAATCGCCAAGCATAAGAGTGAATAATAGACAGAAATGTTGAGAGTTTTCTTCACTTTTCTCCTTTCATTTCAATGGATGGTGAAATTGTAGAAAAATGCTGAAGTGCAATTTTTTCATTTTCATTCTAAATAAATTGTTTTTCTTTCTTGAATAAGTACAATAGTATTAAGAGGGTGGAAGTCCAGGGTGTAGAATAATTAGAGAGCTTTCCACTTGACTGTAAATTAAAATTCCCGTGAAGAATCAGAGTGGAAATTCACATTAGTTTTGCTGCTGCAGAATTACCATCATAGTGGCAAAAACAATATACCTCACAATTTTCTAATAAACTGGAATTTTTCTATGAATTTACTGTTAATGCTCTGAATAATTTGGAGTCATATTTCAAGCCTAGAAAGCGTTCAGTATCACTTCACTAAGCCTCAGTAAAACCCCATATCGTACCTCAAAGTAGATGCTTCGCTATATTCCAATTTAATGTTTAATTTGTGTCTACTTATAATTTTAATACCACACACAAACCCTCTCCGCCTACCCACAAGTGTGTCATCCAGAGCCAACAAGTTGCCTGTTGCTGGATATGCTTTTCCGTCCTTTTTCCGCCACCTCGAGTCTCTATATATTTCAGGCATTTCACCCCAAACTCTCTCCCCAAAAGCTCCACTCCCAGAGTTCCTCATCATGGAGGTGGTGAATGTTATTAATGCCAATAAAATATGCAATGTAATGAAATTTTAGTGTGAGACGCGTTGTATTATAGTTTATTAATTCCACTTCATGATGACGTTTACTTCGTAAATCAGCACCGACAAGGCATTTTAATCCTCATGTGACTACCAGCCCTACCAGCTCAGAACAAACAGATTCGGAAATTCTGGGGCAACGTGAAGAATATCTTGCATCTCTGAGTAGGAAGGATATAAGCTTGAAATATAAGTGGTTGACGTTGAGAGTATAGAAGGAATTATTATATATAATATGCTCTTTAATGTGGTTGAAATTTAATTTGCTTCACTGAAGCACGCACACAATACTCATCTTGTCACACGCAATTCACAGAGAATAGCTTTCATTGCAAACATTTTGATAGCACTTTGTGGGTAAATTTAATTTTCAATAACCAAGAGTATGTATTTTTCCCATTTTACCACCATAGAAAACATCTCTTTCACAGTCAAGTTGCGCTTATAAAACGTTTTGAATGTACAGGAATCTAATGACATTTGACTGAATGACTTGGTGTGAAATCGAAGGGCGGATAAGTTAGTTTTTTTTTTTAAAGATTTTGAAAAAATATGATTCAAAATCGGAATTATTGTAATTTGGTTTTAGCTACAAATTTTGGAGATTTAGCATCGAATCGCGTAAAGAAATTTGTAGGTACATTCAATAGTATTTTAAAACTATCCGACAATATCTAAAGCGCTTAAAAAATAATTGACAATATTATTGTAATTAATAGAAATATTATATGAAATTAAATTGTTTAATCTTATTAATTTGTGTTCATATTTAACTTAGTGTTAAAATTTTTATACAAATTGAATTCCAAATTCAAAAGTTTCAAATTGATTTTCAATTTAATACGAGTAGACAAGGGCGGTGGGTCAATATTTGTAAATTTGCCCACGTACGCCCATTTTATCCCCAATTGATCACCCCTCGATTGCTGCACCCTTGGTAATGCTGAACGTCTTACTTTGAAGATTGGGAGGAAGACGTTGAAGTGGATGGAGCCTGGAATGGTGTCAATGAGACGACATTGGTGGCAGGCAACGGCGTCTCGAATAAAATAAAATGAGATTTCGGTTGTAAATTGATTTCATGTTGAACATGTCTCGTGTGCCAGAGACGAAATGACTTTTATTAAAGATGAGTTTGAGTGGCGAGGTAGGAGAAAAGAATGTAAGTTGAATTGAAATTACACTAAAGGAAAAGTCACTGTCAACCGTGAATTGAGTTATATTGAAAAGGAGGTCGTTGGGTGACTGAGGAACGAAAGAAAAACGAGAATCTTGGTTGAATTACTTCACTGTTGCTCCATACTGTTTTCTTTGGTATCCAATGGGAGATACATCGCGAAAAGCTGAGGCAGAAACATCCAACTTTTTGCCCTCATCCAACCAGATATATTTTCTCTGACTTCTCACGCTTCACATGAAACGTATAAATATTCAAATTACACATTATACAGTTGTTATGGCATGGGAGAAATGTATAATTTATGTTTAACGTGCGTGGCCACGTTCTTTTGTGGATCATCCATGTATGTTGGATATTCCTTAAACGTGACTCTAGTGGTACTGGCAGCCCGTGGTGTCACAGTGAAACATGAAAATTAGAGTGAAGAACAAAGATTTGCCAGGAAGAATGTATAAAACATTTATTCCTGCAGTGCTCTTTTTCAATTAAAATACCTTCATGTTTCACTTCCGTCTGCCATTCGTTCGCATGAAAAAGCCATTGTTTGTGCATCCTGGAAGACCAATTGTGAATAATTAAAAAATTTCCTGATGTAGAGAGTTATGGTAAACAGAATATTAAACGAAAACCACCATCACTGAGATAATTCTGCTCTTGAATGCGTTAAAAACGTGAAATGATGGCTGAGGAGGGCTTTATTTCCGCTCTAAAATTCACATTATTTATCCCTAGGGTAGTCGTATACATTTAGAGATGTCCGCAATGGTATTTTTTAACACATTTTGGTTTCGTTTTCGTGGAACTCTGTGAACATCAAAGGGTTAGTCATTTTTATAATTAAGAGAGAATCATTGAACTGAAAAAAAAGGTTAAAAATTAAGAATCACAATGAACACAAATCCTCTACATATCGTCCTTTCCACACAGATATTGGTATCACAATTATTTTAGGAATTGTCTGTATCGCGATATGGCCTGATAAATATAATACAATCTGGCTGGACAAAGGTTTTACTTTAAATGCTAGTCCAATTTACAGCAAATGCCATAGAAATGATTTCATATGGGTTAAAAAGCTCCAGCAGCACTTCAAATGTTCCAATACAAAAGTGATATACATTCACAGGCCACTTACACAGACTGTATTGTATATATTTATTTTAAATGATATAACATCTCGCTATGTGTTTTGGTTATTTCCGTGGGAAACGGAGTCATTAGATTTTATATCTGCGATAAGTAAAACGTGAAATGCCTCTCAATTGGCGGAAAAACAGTCAAGGCAGAGGATTTAACACGCATTCCCGGGGCTTCCCGGGTTTCATGAAAGCTATGGGCCAACATTTGGCTGGTCGTAGAGTACAGTCTACGAGCAATTCACCCTTTTGTGCGCGAGGAATACATAAGAGTCTCATTTCTCTCACGCCGCAATCGTCCAATGAATAACCCTATCTATTTTATTTATTTACGGGGATTAATTTATGAGTTAATAAACAAATGAATTCTCACACAAGCCATACCCATGGCCAATATTCTCTCTGTGCATAAGTAGTAGAGAAAAAATACCCAGCTCGCTATGTACAGACACTCCAACAAATAAGTTTTTCCGCCACCCACCCATTACATTAGCCCACTTGCGAGAAAAAAAGCTCTCCCCAAAGACAGGGAGTTTGAGTGAATCTACTTTAGTGTTTTATTTATTCACTCCTTCATTTTGGTCACGCCGTGCAAGATTCATCCGACACAGAGGCCAAATAAAAAAAAAGGAATGAAACAAATGAAGTCAGGCCAGTGGCGTTTCCTTATTTAATTAAGGGTATCTCGTCTCTCTCCCATAAAGGAAAATATTTTTGCCGTGCACGTGTATATTCAGGAGGGCCCACAAGAAGTGGTCGTCCAGTGTTGGTGAGAGAAGTGGCTTCCTCATCACCAGCTAAGAGAAAGCACCCGATGGGTGGGTCTTGTGATGGCAATATTACCCTGGCTGGAAGTGGCATAGCATGTAGTTGAACCTCGAGAGTCATCCTCAGCTGTGTTCATGTGTCTGCGGTTTGGGTGTATTCTTAGTATATGCTCGCGTGCACTATATACCTAAGAGATGATATACCTTTATTTATATGCCCAACTTGGAATGGAGTTTTAATTGAAAACCAAGAAAAGCACTTCGAGAAATAAAGAGTTACCCAAACCCGAACAGTCTTTTTTCACAACACGCCACCCTTATCCTTTAAAAGGCTTGTCATAAAGCTAGGATTTATACAATAGACAAAAAGCATTTTGGACTAATGTCGTAAGTAAATTTTCTAGCCAACGCTTCTACATTCACAGAAAGAAGCATATAAAGAAAAGTCACGTTCACAAAGCTTTGTTACAGAAACCCTAATGGAAATCATATAAGAAGCTCTGAGGAATAAAATAAACTATTTAAAGAGCATCTTACTTTTAAGAATAGGTATATATGTTTTTATTAGTAGAAATAATAGTAATAATGTTGAGCTTTTAAACTCTAATATGTACGAAAACTCGTTATTATCATCCAATTACCGAAAGTCACGATTTAAAATAGAAAAATTAAAGGAACAAACAGAACCTATCATCAAAACGCAACTTCAGAGAAGCACAGAAAAAATTTCAATATTCAAATCCTTCAGATAACTTCATGACAACAAAATCTTTGAAATGACAAACCCCATGAGTTAATCCCGGTCGTAGGTATAGAAATAGTCAAGAATGGGACTAATGGCAAGCATACAATTTTCATATAATTGAATTTTACGTTTTATATACATATAAATTAGCTGTGATTTTATTATTTCTCATTTTTTGCTTATGAAATAAAGAACTTGGCTGTTATTTTAGCATTTCCTGTAACTCATATTTCCTGACCAATGGTGGTTCGTTTTCTAAATTATTTACATTTCCCGTGGTGAAAGAAGAGATAAAAAAAACCATCTCCACGGAGTCATTCATCAAAGCTGAAGAGCAGAGAGAGAATGTTTCTTTCATCGTTTCCCCTCAATATCCGCCACTGCTCTTTTTAATTGACAATTTACGTTCCTTTTGAGAACTTTTTGCTCGGAAGTTTTCCTTTTAGTATAGTAAGTGAAGAAAATGCGCTACACTGACACTGAGCAATCGATCAGAGAAGTATCATGAGTGTGTGAAGACAATAAAAAAAATGGATGTGTATAACATTCTGTGTGATTGCTTTGCATTTTATTGAATACTTCCTGCCATTTATTGATCATCTTCCACACACCATCCATCCTCTTTGACGAGTGGGATGATTGTGGAAAAAGAGCAACTGCAGCGCGATCCATCCACGTAAAACGGCTTCATTGATGCTCTTCCCGAAGCACCTTTACGGGTGTTGAAAGCTCGAGTGCCAATCGAGGGGGTTGAGGGCGTGCGCTTCCCAGGAACGGTGTACTTAATGTGAGCTTTATCACCTCACACGCCAGTGGATGCTATGCATGTGGGTTGAAGAGGTAGAGAAATGATTGAAAACGATAATGGATGTGCCGAGGAAAAAAATGTCATTATTGAACCACATTTACACCAGAAGCAATTCGAACACCTTAAACTTCCACTATATTTTCCACATACAATTTGAAGAGCTCACATTTATTTTTTCTGGTGTTTGAGTCTGTCTGGGTTGGGATAACTGAAGGTGGAATATATTATTTTTGCTTTAGATCCTTGCAAATGGAAATAAATGTAAATGGAGATGATTTATCAGCAACTTCTTCCTAACAAAGAGTTTAATCAAAACAACCGGGAAAGAAAAAAAATGCGTAAATTTTATTCTATAATAATCTTTAAAACCCTAAAAAATGTTTCTTAAAAGATTTTTTTCCTATCTCTAAAATTTCCTCAAATATTCATGAATAATTGCTATCAGGAAACTTTCCTTTTCTTTTGGTCTTTTTCTGGTGGACTCTAAAATCCACAAAAATCTACATATTCATTCCGTGCTGGTGAACACTAATTGGAAGTGACATTATGGGTGTGAAAAAATGCAAAAATATCCCAATTTTAAGAGAGCAAATTTGAATGAAGACCGGTTCAGGACACCTAAAGCTATGCGAATTCTTTTATCCTAGACCAAGAGATAAAACACATAATTTTATCTTAATTATGGATGAAATTATGAATTCACGCGGATTCTATGCGGATGTCTGTATAAAAATGCCGTAAGTGTGATGAGGGTCTATGTTCCTCCTCATCAATTCGCTGAATTATTTAAATCTGATTAGGAGAATTTTAATAAAATGAACAGCGCGGAAGTAATTCGAATAGACTAATGATCCTCATCTGAAAATCGATTGTGTATTTCTTCCATGAATAATTTTCCCAGGAAAATAGAAGTGGGGGAAATTTTCAGTAAATGTTGGTGATATTTACGCAACTGAGGGTGGGTGATATTTAATAGACGACTCCACATACCGAACAATCTTGAGGTTTTGCGGTGTCACTACGTCATTCACCAGCTTCACCAGCATCGCCTTTCCTTGGATGCTCAAACCATTCAGCCATGGATGCTCAAATTCACAGGAGAATTCCCCAGAGATGAAGTCTCAAGTGGAATTATGGGCTGACAGCAGGTGGGGTAAAGGATATTCTTACATATAGTGAGAGCTAGGAAACTTATGGAACGTATGATTCAGGTAGTAGGTACAAATTTATCTTTGGGAAAAAGATATGTTTATACAGGAGAGAAAAATAGTCTTGAATTTGCAGCGTAAGTATTTATAAATTTAATTTTCTAATGATTGCAATATCTGTAATTTTTTAAGCAGAATCAAATGCTTAAAATCTGTGGGGATGAGAGCACAAATGTGATAAGCATTTTAGATCCCTTGTGGCTTTTGCTTGAGATTATTCTCATCTTTTTCTTGACTTTTTTCTCGTTCGTCCTCTTCTCGGAAAATCGCTTAAACCGTGAGAACGTTTTGGGGCCAAAGAACAAAGAGCAGCATAAGTATCGCCTCAAGTATCTGGTAAGTTCAACTCTAAGTTGATGGCGCCTACAAATTTAATATGCAGGCAAAGTGAGAATATATTATAGTTATGCAATCAAGCGAAATTGCTCTCAAGTCGGCGACACTTCAGATGCTTGTACCGGCTTTATGCAATGATGTCACAGCACGGGTAAGAGACCATAATCCCTGAATAGTTTTCATCCGAAGAATTCAGCACACCTTCAGTCATTCTACCGTGGAAATGAGAGTAGGGTCTGAATATTTGTACACGTATTATATATAATCAAACTCAATGGTGTTTGAAAGACACAAAAAGGAGCAGAAAAGTATCTCGTCCTAGCAAACTATCCCCTACTACTTTACAATACACAAAACAAAACTTCTTTTACTCAAAAAACTTGATGAAAAGTAGCTGGAATGTCTTCAAGAAGTATGAACTAGAGACTAAAGAGTGATTTGAAAGATAAATTGAGGCTCGTCAAGTGAAATTTATCTAAAATTCACCGATAATTGAATTTTATTGCTCATTAATCATGAAGTGTTTGATGTACAAACATTTTACAAGAACAAATATAATTTTATGGTACAACAACTTGACAAATAGGCTCCATTAATCACAACCAATTAATCGTTTCTGATTTTGCGGGATAAAAAGCCGATGTAGGAGGAAAAGCTCAGGAAACAAATCATACTTATAAAATCTTCTAAAAAAAATTAAAAAAGGGGAAATTAAAATTTCAACTTCTTACTTCTTGTTTCTTTTCATATTCTACTAAATCATTCTCTGAGTCCAATTCGACAGAAAAAATATTCTTCAACTCGTCTCAATAACTCAACATCATAAAGGGGTCTTTTTCTATTCTCGTTCTGTTGGTATTTTGTGTACATATTTTTTCTTTCTTACATCACGACTTATGAAGTCTTGTCTATGGACAATGGACGAGGACAGACGAGTGAAGGAATGTCAGCCTTGTGAAATAATACAAAATAGTGGGGTACAATCCGGACTGTGCGTGGAAAGTGACCATTGAATGGGAATTGGCGAATTGTCTGGCTGTCGTCTCTTTCAGTTTGTCTGCATACTATATTGAATTACTAATAAACTTCTCAGAGTCGATTCTCAGCCCAAACATCATCCACATTGTCGTACGAAAAAGGAAAGGGTTTGAGGACAAGGGTAGCAATTCTATAGGATAAAATACATTTTTTACGCGTCAAGGGTGCCAAAGAGATGGGGGTGGTATAGGCAATAAGAGAAGGGTAGGATAAAAAAGAGGCGAGTGAATGAGGGAAAAACTTACCATTTATGGTGCGAATGGCCGAGAAGAAAATCCATATTATTCCCAAAACACTTTTGCTTATCTCCATTCTTGGCACGCCACTGAATTTTATTATTATTGACGCGCGAGAGGTTATGCCATTTTAGGGGGAACAATATTCCTTGACAGAAATTCGTTACATTTATATATTATTATTACCAGCAGCAAACTCTATGTGCCGGAGACATACATGTATGTATGTAACAGTGTTTATGTAGTATGTGGGACCGTTTGGTCACGTATGAAATGCGTCAAATGTGGGAAATATACTTTGGCAATATTGCTCTTGGCTTCTCTTTGGCAACTGCTTTCGACTTATATTCATTCACGTCCACTCTTGGTAAAATATGTATGAAATAAACACTTTCCTCCTTTTGATCTTTATTTTATGCTATTCATATTATATTTCCATCCATTCATATTTTATGCTATATATGTTCCACCACTGTCCGCACACGCACCCTCACGCCGAGTTATTGAGAAAGGCCAGAGGAGGGCTGTGAAAGCTCATACAAAAGCTCAAGTTGTGTTCTTTCACTCGTGGAGTGCTGCTGCTGTACTGGCTCACTTCATTTGATTTATTACTGTCGTGTTTTATGATAAATTGATTTAAACAATGCCAACAGGCTACGTGGGGGACTCAAACTCCCCCAAAACATTCACACATAAGCAACACACCAGGCCCCCGGATAGGACGTATAGTGGCGCAGTACTCGATCCCAAATCGTGCCGGGTAACACCACTTTGTACCAGAGGATACATGTGTATTTAAACCTGTGATAGAGCACAGAGAAAATCGCTCTAGATGGATAATTATTCATTTTGACGCTATCATATCAAAATCAGTCACACAACAGGGGATTAGATGCGAGGGATATGGATGGGTTGGGAAGCTAAGAGAGCATCAGTGAGGAAGTGTGCAGAAAGACAGTGATTCTGGGGGAAGGCATGGCAAATGAAAAGCGCTTTTTCTTCGCCCATCATAAATCCATATACAAAATCATATCCATCATGGCGAAAATATATTCACCCTCCCCTTCGCCCTTCAAGTACGCAAAATCCCGCACTCGACTTATGTTAATAAAGCTTCTCTCGGCAATCTTATTCCCATCTCTCATCATATATTACTAACCACTTAGGCAAGCTTTCCGCCCCATCCATACACGAGGTCGAGGTCCTCGAGGCAGAGCTTCTCAATCATATCTCTCACACCCGCTCTGTAGGTTCTTCACCGAGGATGTGCGATGCTGTAAGTAACCCCAAAGAGCCTTCTCTCAATCCATGAATTAGCTCCGTTTAGGTAGGTCTTTTTGCCAGGTTGTAGTAGAGTCTTCTTTTAAGCCTCAGCATCGGAACATCCGTGCATGACATAGTATATTTTTAAAAAGACCGTATTCAATGGACAAAATCTTCAGCGAATAATTAAAATATTCAAGCCGATTTCGACATTAACTATGTATCAATCTGACCATTTAGTTAGTCATTTTCAATACAATATTGATATGTGCAATTTAAAACCAATATTCATGAAACTGAAATTCACAGTTGCAACTTTTCGGTATATTTTCGAAAACAAAATTCATTAAAACTATATCAGTGGAACTGAAATATTCTTATTTCCAGAGAAAAATTCAATAAAAAATTTACAAAAAAATTTAAACGCACAACACAGTTATTTGTTGTTTGGCATCGACACAACATTTTATATGGTTCGTATGATGAGAGATAGCGAAAAATTAATTGCAATCAATAAACTTGAATGATGAACAATATAAATTTGAATAACCGATACATTGAAGCAAATTCGATATTGATGGAATATGTTTGATGCACTGAAAACCATATTATTCCAATGAAAATTTTGCTTCATTTAACATATCTTTTTGTTTATGAAATTATAGGTATAAATCATTTAAAAATATACCTACATAATTCTCTGAATCGAATGTTTAACACATTTATTTTTTTTCCAGTTCACCTTATTATTAAGAGTCTTCTTTCGAATTTCATTTTCATTTCATTTTCAAGTATACACTACACAGCTTATGAGGAATCTTCAAATATTTTTCTTGACTATTTGCCTACACTTCTTTTGTTTTTCTTCTCCAAAAGAAAACATTAGGAATTAGCGTCGGAGTTACCCCATTAACGGGAAATTTAATAAAATTCAGTTATCAAGCCGAAGCTAGAAGCCCTGTTTTTGCTATACTTCCTCAATTCTGATTTAATCTGATTCAGAGCATAAATAATACCTACTGACTACGAATAAATTTTGTTCATCAGAAATATTTTCTTCAAAGTTTCTATTAGAATTTTTCTTGTACTCCCAAGATATCTTGAACTTTCCGGTGAAATGCGGGTGAATGAATATTTCGTTATAATATGAATGCATTAGTGCACATGGGATTTCACTACGGGTTTATAATTGCACGAAATGGAATGAATAATACATCCTCCAGGGAAGAAATGTGTGCAGAGGGGTATAAGAATTTCACCAAGGCAAATACAAAAGTTATAACACGAGAATTTTCGTCTGTTGTATAACATTCTCATGCAATAATCCGATTCAAATATCCCTCCGACAAAATAACTGAATACAAAATAAGTACATAGCAATACTCTTTCACGGATACAATTGGTCTTCAGGAAGAAAATGTATTGCTATTGCTTTGGGCATAGCGGCAAAGCATTTGTAAGAGCCGGAGTGAAAATCGACTGTGAGAAAAAGAGAAGAAATGTATGCTCTATTTTTTTCCCGTTTGTCCATGGCATCCGTGTTAGCATTCTGGGAAAAGAAAGTGAGAAAGAATAGAGAGGAAAACTCATCGGTGAAATGGGTGCTCAAGGAGATATTTCTCTGCTGGTGGCGATGGCGAGGGTGTCGCTTGATTGTGTGTGTAAAACGAATTGTGGAAATAAAAATAAAATCCCATAGTTTATCCCTGTTGAATGTCGTATTGTGACACTATATTGTCTCCCCATTCCTCTACGAACAGATGCCATGCAGAGAATGAGAGGCAATCCAGGAGATCCCTTAATTTCTGACCCAGCAGGGCTGAGGCGGCCAATTGCCGAACAAATACTCCCCAGTCCGATCATCAAATTGGACATGAGGTTGTTGGGTGATCTCGGGATGATGTGCCAGTGTCCTCTTCTGACTTGTACAATTGATGGCGTTTGCCCTGAGGCAGGAAATCCCCAAACTTAGGCTCCTTCTATATCACTGCGACCCATCCCTGCCGTGAAAGTGTCGAATTGGTGATACAAGTTGATAGCTAGCTGTTTCTATCTGATACAGAATTTATCACACACGATAGCGATACCAATAAATCAGGGGTATTTTCGCACAATTCAGTCCCATTGTGCGAATTTTCACTTTACGCCCAAATGATTCTTTGCGCCCAAGATAAAATTCATTTCCGCACATTTAATTTCCGCTGAAGACAAACGCTTTTACTGCTCACACATTCTACGCCGGAAACACCACCCACCCAGTATATCCCTTAGATGCCATAAGAAATCTAACCTAGCAAAACTACATATAGAATTTTATGCTTCCGTATTCGGCTAAGCCATTTTGCAACGCAAATGTAAAGATAATATTTGCATAAAAGAATTCTACTTTACAAACTAAATTTATTCAATCCTAAATAAATATATTGAAATGTGAATTAGATCGAATTTTTAAAAGATAAATTTTTATCTTGATTTTTATGTCATTTTAAAGAACTTAAAAAAAATTACATTAAAAAATAAATATAATTTCATGAATTTATATATTATTTAACACTAGGGGAGAGTGGGACAGTGCAAACAACACACAATGTTTCATACATGTAATTTTTCCTTCTACACAAATAGCATTGGAATTCTATGTAATGTAGTCTACCTTTGGATACAGGCTTTTAAAATTATTTGATACATGCTTGGAAAAACCATGATTTTTCTTGGAGATGTTTTATGAAGGTGGTTCGCATTGCCCCACTTTCCCATATAAAGGAGAGTATTGCAGAGCTGATAAAAAATATTATGAAAGTCAGCGGTTTGGGCTTGTTTGGAAAACAAAAGTATACAAAATGATATAATTATGAGAAAATATTCAAAACTGTTAATTTAACAGTTAATTAACAGTTAATTAAACAGTTTTGATTAATAATGAAACATTATTGTAGGATTATCAAAAAAATTACTTGCCAGCCGTTGTAATAGAGCTAACTTTACACTTTCGCAAGAATTTCATAGAATAATTTATACATATTTGAATTCAGGAGAATAAAAAAGGATCCTCGAAATATAAGAAAAAAAATCATTTCTAAATTTACTTTTTAAGAACTTTAAGAGATCATATATATACGTACAGGATTAAAGTGACGGCTATTACATGTAATTCCCTATCTAGATCCGCCACTTTAATCGTAGACGTGCGATATCTTTGTACAAAAGAAAACATTTAATATTTCACTGAAGTGTAAATTCTTTCGAATATGTTAAAGAATTCACGAAAACTAGGGAAATTTATAGTAAAATGAGAAGAGCCACGGATAATCTCAAAAATATTTATGCAATATAAATGATACAAAAACGATTGAAGTGTTAAATAAATCTTGATTCTAAGCGTTCTAAGCCATGATGAGATGTTAGAAAAAGGGATAGGGATTTGTCGTGATATTTCACATCACTAAAAACTGGCTTTTATTATGCAAATTTCAATCACTTCCCGTAGTATTTTCTTAGTTAAATATATAATACAAACCAATGTTTATTTAAAAAACCAACACCAGAAAGTCAGGATACCCTCCTGCAGGATTTATGTGTGCCATAAAGTTATTAAAATGCATGCATTATCGCACATTTAATTTGGCTGAAAGAGCGGCAGAAGTGTGGGAGAATTTTTTTCCATTTGCCATCTAAAAAAAATTCAGCCCACCACCTCCCAGTGTCGACAGAAGTCATTGTGAAGCAGTTTAAAACAATTAAATTATACTGCGAATTGTTGTAGCATGAAAAGAGTTTTTTTTCATCGACTGAACCGAGGGAATGAGTGCTATGGGATAATCTGGCCAGGGAAGAGATGGAAGCGAAAAGATAGGTGGAAAATGAAATTAGTTTTTTCTGCCTTATGTTTCTCAAGGGGGGTTGTGTACGACACTTCTCTCCAGTTGGATTTATCTGCATGCAATTTCCTCCCCATGCAAGAATTTGATGACAAAAAGTTTGCAGAATTAACGACTACCAAATGGTGCTCAGTATATCTACTCTGCACATATTACCATAATGTGTATGTGAAGTTATGCAAATGGCTTGAGCTCAGAAGGTGGGGGCATGTTTGTCTTTTGAAGCTTTCAACATTTTTTTTGTATTTAGGACTTTTTTTCCTTCATCATCTACGCCATCCATTTCTGCATTGCCTATATAGCAATGTATAATTTCCAGACATAAGAAACATTAAAAGTGGATATAGGAAGAGTACAAGGTATTCAAACCATATACAAGAAATCATTTGCACTGTAGAAAAATTGTTTATAGTCTTACATAATAAATATCCTGATGCTGACTAATAGAGATTGTCGGAAAGCCTAAAATTCTAAAACACTGCTAAACTTATAATTTAATAGGTGAAAACACCAACATGTGTCTCGCTATATTGCCATGGGCAGGAGGCAACTTTCATCTACTTACAACAATAAACACCCACATCCTGAGTGCTTTTCGTCGTGGCAATTTTTTGATAAATGGCCACGATAAGCAGTAAATATTAATTTGAGTGTGAATAGTCCCGCTGACTGGCAGAGGTACTTATTGGGTGGATGTTGGCAAATTGTAAAGTTGTGGAATTTTCGAGGCATATTTAATGGCAAAGTATTGTGATCTGAGGAAGAAGATGAGCGAGAAACTTCCCTTCTGGAATATCTCAAGTTGACCCAATCTACTGAAAAGTTTCAAGTGCTTTTTAAACTTTCCACAACTGACGAGGTGTAGTGTGGTATGATCTTATTTTTCGTCTTCCTCCCTGAGGTTCACCTTCAACCTCCTGGCACAAATAATTCCTCTCATTCCATTGCACGCGAAAGAAGAAGGGAACTTTTGGTGAAAAGCGACGAGGTAGATGCCTCAAGAAATTTAGTGCTTTATATGAAGGCGTCTGCTTGGGTTCTTTTGCAACTTTTCCAGTCCACCCACTCCGCCACCCACCCGAGGGCTCGAAAAATTTAACGCTCCCGCAGTCAACTTGGTGAATGTGTGAATGTGAAGGGGGAGTCGTCAGTCATGATATTTGCATTAATTGCGTGAAATAATATATTACACTTGAAGACATTTTAATCAAATAATGTTGGGGTAATTAATTTACACTTGGTGATAATTTTCATCACTTGATGACACAGCGTGTGGGAGAATGAACTTTCACTCATGTAATCTTCGGGATTCCCCACAATTTCACACTACTTGAAGGCGATCACATAAAAGTCACTCTTTATGATACTGTCCTTCAGTTTCAGAAGCAATAATATTCACATACACCCATGTCAGGGCACCGAAAAGTGATGGTCGGACTTTTTGGGAAGTGAAACCCTAAATGCTCCAAGACACTCTCCGGCACGTCGAAGATGTCCTTGTGACGATATTGAGGGAAGAAGAAAGCTCGCGATGCTTCTGTGTCGAAAGCTTGGCGGAGACTGACACAGCTGAGGCGTCCGGCAGTCTGGTGGAGATCCTGAGGATGTGCGCACATCCCAAGTGCGCGCTTCATCCCTTTACTGTGTTCCCAGAATCCAACCCCTCCAAAATATTCATGTGCAAGTCACCCCCTCCAGAGTCACCCACCCACCCCAGAGTTGATGCGCCGAATATGCGATGAGTGAAACTTTCCGATGTGTGTACTATCTCCCCAATTTCGGTGATGTGTGATTACAGTGGTACAGCAGCCGCACGCCAAAAGAAACACCGCCTCGAGTGCCAAAATCGACATTGGCAGTCGCACATCCAACATGAATTGCCATTAATCGCCCAACAGCATAATTTACAATCCTCCAATTAAATACCCTAATTCTCTTATGATATTTGCCTTTTTGCCATCTCCGGCGTAACGGCCGTAACAAAGAAATTCAAGCAACTGTTGCGCCATTGCAGATTGCATGCGATACGAAGCTACCCTTTATCCGGTCGAAAAACAAACAACTTAATCGCGATGGAAGCAAAAGCTCTTTTCTCCTGCACAATCGTACCACCTCGGCCCAACTGTGTGTTCTCTCTTGCTCATATTCCCAACCATCTCAGCATATTTATTACTTCATAAAAACAGCGCGCTAAATTCTGTAAATCGCCAATTTGAATTATAGAATTTAGGGGATGCCAAAGAGACGCCAAGTTGGCACAATTTGTGGCCTTTCGATTTAACAACTCGCAAAAGTATATCGTTAAAAGTGATTCAACTTGAGACAGTCATTAATTGGTGTTTATGTCGTATTGTAATTTTTTCGTGAAAATCTTCATTTTTCACGAGGGATTTACACGAGATCATTTTTGTACATGGAGACTTGTGTATATGGATGAAGTAAAAATAAGGCATTTAAGACATTTCACTCAAATGACCTAGTTTTTTTACAATTGTATTTTTTTAGAAATCTAGTATTATTAATAGATCTGTTGTTAGATGGTAATTGCAAATCATGTCATAAAAATGTAATAAGAGCAAGAATCGTTGAAAAAGTGCATAAATTTACAAATCAAATGTATTCATTATTGAAATTTGTATAAAAAACTAATTGCCCAGAACTTTATGTTTATAACACAGGTGAATAAATTTACGAAGTCAGAAAAAAATTATTTCTGGCTTAAAATATAAAGCAAATTTTACTAAAAAAAAAAAAGCTAGAAAAAACTTATAGCCAAGCACTGAGCTCTTTTTTCTGAGAAATTTTTGATTTAGTTTGAAAGCATATGTAAAAATTTCTCAGATTTTGTAAGCATTCTCTTAAAGTGTCTGTAAAATTTTCTTTGTTTCTGCAAACTTCTTTATAGAGCTTCTGAAGTACCTTTTCTTACTTTTATATTTTTTCGGATTCATGTAGAAATTTGTATGCATTTGCAATGCATTTGTTTAGATAAGCTTTTTAAGAAAAAATGATGAAAAATTCAATTAAGTGCAAATATATAGGTATATACATACATTATAACAGTAAACTTTATATGTATCCTCGTTATAATATATGTACATGAACCTTGATATGTAGATTGTTATTTAGATTGCTAAAATCTATGCACGATTCTTTGAAAAGTTTTATCCTCAGAGCGCGATATTCAACATAATGTTTACAGAAAAATCGCAAATAAAGCTCAACTTTTACCCCGTGATTTTAACTCATATCATGAAACTGGAAAATTAATTTGAAATGTGAATTAAGCTCAAACTTTTGCCTCATACTGCGAGATGAAAAAAATCCACCGCGCTGTTTTACTTAATTGCTCCAAGGGGAGTCAGACAAATTTGACCACTTTTTACACCTCTTTTCTTAAATTAGCTCAGAATATAAGTCATCCTAATTGAATTGTGGCAATTCACTTGAATGAAAAACATTTTTATTTCTATATCATATTATATAAGAGAATTTTGCCAGAAATACGTTAAATTGAATTAGAAAAATGGAACACAATAGAAAGTTTGGTTCTGTGGCAAACATTAAGTATTCCTAAGGTGTTTTCCTCGCTAAATTTGTCATATTGTCTCGAACCAAGGCAACTTCCACTTTTCTCTGAATCATACATTGCCTCTGGGCTGTGAGCAATTTCATGGTGTTACTGGTGAGTTATTGTAGGAGCAATTCTTCAATCAATCATTTAACAATTCTTTCAAGTCTTAATTCTATAAACATTAAGCTATAAATAGAAGATACTTTAATCTTATATTTTTTATTTAAATATACACTTAATCATATTTTATAAAAAGCTATATGTATAATGTATACAGCTCTAGTCACGTAACAATAAAAGCAATATATGTATGACAATATTACCCACTGCTTTCTGTAAACTTTTATATGTGGTTTTAAAGAAACTTTCTATTAGATTTTAGACTTAGAAACTCCAGACATTAGATTTTTGATTTTCATTGGCCTGAAAACTTTCATAGCCGAAATTGCAAATGAGAAACTGTTGTACAAAAGTCACTTAGCGCAAAACATACCTCAGCATCCGCTAGAACTCGCACATATGTAGTAGATAGTGGGAAATAGAAAGTAGCATAATGATGATGAGGGTTGTACCCCCTGGAGACAGAATTTCAGGAAATAATGGAGTGAAACCATCATCGTATGAGATCTCCGCAGTCAAAAATCACATGAACACGTCTGCGTACGCCCAGAGTAGCATCGTACAACCACAAAACACGACATCTAATCTCAATAATATTTCTTCCAATTTAACTATGTAGGTACATACATTACCATACAATTTGGGACATGGTTGAAAAATAATGTTGCGTGGTGCTTCCGTAATCACGGAGGGTTGCCTTGAATATACATGGCATTTTGGTTGCTTGTAGGTATGAGTGAGAATTTCTGCAATTATTAATATACTCCCGGATAACGTCAACATAGTCAAGGACTGCACTTTCCGGGCCCTCGAGGGATTACAGTGTAATATTTCATTTATGTCTGCTGAATTTCCACTTTGTGTGCCCTGTGAAACGAGACAGATGATGATGAGAAAAAGGCGAAGTCTCATTCCTTCAAAAACATCATATAAGAATCCTTGGTGCAGGCGAGTTCGCTGCATTTGCCAAGAGATTAAAACAATAGGTTTCACTTTAGCACATTCGCCCCCACCTTACATCCTCTCCAGCTATTGCTATATACGATGGGGTGGTTGTTCATAAAACTTCAGTGACGTGTAATAAGTATGAGGCATTAAATTCACTTTTTCAAGCTCAACAATCCCTGCGGCAATTCAAATGCGAACGAACAAACAGGCTCAAAGAATGTTTTCGAGCGTTGCAATTCTAAATAAAAGACATTGTTTGCTGAATAATTTTGTTTTTCAACTCCACTACACCGAGTTGGTGGGGTCAAAGTGAAACCAAGAAGGGAAAGGAATTTTTTTTGCGAAAGAGCCCCAACTCACAAAAAAAACTGTAAGGCGTTTAACTGTGTCAATATAGGACGCACGTGGTGAGACAGATGTTTGGGCGGAAAAGAATGGAAATGCCTCACCTATTCCACGGATTTCGTTTGCTGCGAGGGAAATTTCTGCAAAATCTATTTACTTATCTCCGAAAATCAGAGAAAAACACGTATCCCCTGAGCTATTCCGGAAAATATTGAGTTATGAATATTTTCCTTTGTAAATGCAAACACTCAGACTCCCTGAAAATTTTACAGAGGCCATTTCGGGATTTAACTTTCCACAAAATTTAATGCTTATTTACATACAAAACTTCCTCTGGAGGTACACTTAAAGGCTTTTGTCCAACACATAACATGAAGAATGGAACTTTGTTTAAAGCTACAATTTTATCAAAGGCATATCTGCCTGAAATATGTAAGTGCGAGATCTGCTGATTTTATAATAGTATTATTTTGCTTCTTTATTTTATAAATAGGACTTTTTATACCCTGTGCATCTATAGACCAAAAGGGAAGACATCGTAGAAATTATTCAAAAGGTTTCGCAAAACCTTGTCCATACATCGAGCTTAATCGTTTCTTATTTATATATTTTGATAAGACAACATTATTTTTTCTATGAATTATTGCATTTTATACTCACAATAAAAAAATTCTAAAAAGATTATCAAAAAAATTAAAGATTTCTTTTTTGTAATCAGAAATTCTTAAAGACCCTGACCCTGATTGAAAATTTGCTTAACTGTTTGTAAGAATTGCTAATTGATAACCTCTTACTATTATAATAAACATAACATAGGCTGAAATAGACCCATAGAAATGGGATTTCAGGGTGTTTAACTGAGAAAAAAACACGTGGATGTAGACACTATGTTGATGGCAGAAGAGAGATGGCTTCTGCTACATATTATCCCAACTCAGTCAATTTTATGCATTGTTATGGATCTTTTTTTTATTGTTGTGTAACTCGCACAACAAAATCCGTCCTCACAAACAACTATATGAAGAGCTTTTTCATGACTCTGAATGCGTTTTTTTTTTATTCCTTCTAAGCACTGAATTGTGTCCTCAGACCTAGGGTGTACCTGGAATTACGCAGACTGGAGGGAAAGGGCCACAAACTCTCATTGCAAAGTCATCTCTTCCGGCAGCATTTGTGCACGTCAGAGTGCACAAGGAAATGCTTCTGTATAAACAGCCTGACGAAGGACAACAGATAGAGGTGATGCACCAAACTCCAGTGATCCGCTATTGTGCTTCTTGAATAAGAATACCACAACTGTCTGGCCTCAATTTCAGGCCATACCACAGATGAAACATAATAGCATGAGATAGTGGTGGAGATAAGGTGAATTGCATGGTTCATTTTGGGGGGAATTGGCTTGTCGCGTTGGCCATTGAAGCGAATATTTCGGGTTAAATATAAAATCTATACAATTTGGAAAGTGTGGGATTTTGTATAAACATCCTCGGTTGGGTAGTCTGCAATATTATAGCTGAGCATAGCATGGTGGAAACCTCCGAAACCGCGCCAGAATCCACTTCATAACCAATCAACAGCCCACCATAGAGCCACAAGGCTAAACACCGGCATGGTTTATTCACCCTCTCAACTTTCTACACCCAAAATCCTAAAGTGTGAGTATGTGGCCTCATATTATATCATAATGCGATAATCTCCGCGGTCGTGTCATTAATTTGCAGCACTTAATGGAAAATTAATATATTGCCGCAAAATCCCAAAACCCAGACCAGTAAGGATCTATCGCAGTGGATGAAGGATGATGAGATCGGCCTCTTTGCGGTTAATAATCCAATGATTTCTAATCACACAGTTCTGGTCTGGTAAAAATACCCAATCCACTCTCATCTGCTTTTGGCCCCCATGAAACTTTCAAGTGAGTCCACGGTGGCAAAATAAAAACCACCCCATCATGATGTATTTATATTTAGGGTGCTAAAGAGATATAGAAGTGGATTTAGGGATGTTTATTGCTATCAATTTAATTCCCTTCGTTAGCAATTTATCACAAAATAGTTTCTCCATCTGGTGGCTATATATGTTTTTCAGAGCGTCCATCCACATACATATTCACCAAAATACACAACCAGTAAGTGGTGGTGAGTGCCCAGAGAAGCCCTACACAAACTATATATGTATCTATAGCGAAATAAAGAGCTTTTCATCACTTTTTATAGGTCCCTCGTAGCCCACGATAAAGTTATGGGAATGTGTCTAGAAAAATAGATTTAGCACACATTCCCCCAAATAATAGTTCACCATGAGGCAATTATTTAACTTCTCGTATGAACACCATCTAAATCAGTGCCAATCCAAGTTTAGTATTTAATTTCAATTTGCTACAAATTTATTATCATCCACATACTTTCCAAACCTACCCTTTGGCAAACGAACAGTGCGTGGCCAGAGAAATTGTCTCACGCAACGTCTTTCGCCTAATTGACACACAATTTTTATATGAAATTGCAATACCTAGTATGTATGCCTAATGTAAGAGATACGCATCTGAATACCACATGTACATATATAAAATATGTATGAAAATAGATTTAAGACGAGATGAAGGAAATAGAATCTCCAAGTATTAAGTTGTGGATTTACAATCACAAAAGATAGATTTCTAAAAATATGTATGTTCATAGTGGGGAAGATCATCCTAGGTAGTCCAAAGCTGAAACCAGCCCTTTCAAAACCCCATACAACCAGAGAAACCCACTAGTTCGTTATGAATTATGAGAAAATGTCAAAGGAAAAATTCCGATGATGGTATTAAAATGTCACAAATCATTTAGGAAAAAATGTTGAAGATTCATCACGCTCCAAACCGTATCCAAAATCGTAAATTTGTCATATTTTGCTCCAAACAATAATAAATTTTGTCTGAAATATGTTAAATTTATGTAAATTTCTACTTATTTGATATTTATATAACTCAATATATTTTTTGTCTGTTTTTTTTTACCTATGTAATTCAAGTAGGGATTAATTCAATTAATACGGTTTAATTGAAAAAAAATATAATATTATAATAGCAAGCAGAATGTCCGAATGTGTTATTGTAACCCTACTTATCTATGGTACATAATAATATCACCACCATCTGCTTCAGGAAAACTCATCTCGTCGCTTTTTTTTTTCATTCCAAAATTATAAAATTTAGATTATCATCTCCAATTTTTATCGACCAAACGAGTAGTAAAATTATAAAAAATGTTTGGGATTCCGAAGAGTAGATCTTGTTTTTTTTATTTTATATAGTCGATTTAATCGCGAATGTGGCAGAACTCTGAAATGGAGAAATGGATAATTCGATAATTCGAGGAAATCGATAGAAATCGAAATTCAAGAGTTAGTATTTCTATGAGCGTCTATTGTCTATACACATTTAGTCACCCATTCTCACAGTGAGTGAAATACAGGAGCTGGTGAACATCCATTATAATCTCAAAACCCTATAGCGATTGAGCAAAGTTTCATTTGCTGTCTGCACAAAGCTCACACAGCCGAGAGGCGACCCTGGCGAGACAGTTTGTGGAGAGGATTGGCAGAGTGTACGGGGGTGACCAAGCAATGGCAAATGCGATGGTGCACCACTGAGGAACATCATGTAAGCCATTTGTATGTGTAGTTTCAGAAGAGCCATTAAAGTTTTTCCATTCACTATAACATAAATTCAAATCAAATTCATTCTCACACCACTTCATATACACTTAAGTAACTTTTAGCGCTAAATTTTGCAAAATGTGCACCATCAGCAAATACTTTGATATCCGTCTATTTCTACACCGTTTCATCCTAACATACACATAATCTTTATACTTATTATCCAATGATAAAGTTTTTCCTGCATTGCATCTTAAATATTCATTCACATCCGTCACACCCAGCTCAAATAGTCACTGCTCTGCAATTCTGTACTCACTTGGTCAATTTTGCATTAAGCTTCCTTCAAAATTCTGCTCGTGCAAAGTGAAAACTTAATCCTTTATTGAGAGACAAGAAATGCACAAGAGCAAAAAATGCTAACCAAATTATTCGCTTTGATAATTCTTAATTGTACTGCTACAGTGCGGCTACAACACTTGTCATGGACATTCTCGGGTCAATTGTCTGGTGGTTTCTCCGTGGCGAGAGCAAGAACACAAAGAAAATTAAACAGAAAGAGAGAAAATGGAGGCGACTGAAATTTGTAAATTATAATTTTTATATGAAATTACTCCAACCACTTAACATGTCCAATTATATGCCTTTCTCCACAGTCCCATCATTATACAATCTGGAAATTGCGCATATATAAATATTCTGGAAATGAGCTTGGAGAGGAAATGCAAACTAAAATATAAGGATTTTTTTTTTAAATGAGAAGGTAAAGGTATGCTTATTTAAAAACATGTACACGTACACAGAGGTGATAAACATAACTAAAACTTTTCAAACGAATATTTAAATAATTTTTTTTTGTAAAATTTTATAAAAAAAGAATTAATAGACAAAAGAGCAAAATAGTGGAAACATGGAAAGAAAAATGTGAATTTGTAAACCCCTTGTGCTGACTCTGATGGTGTTGGTCTGATAAAAAGCGAAAAGGATGAGCAGCAAAAGAGATAAAATGAAGATGGTGTCTATTTTAAAATACAAATTTTCTGACACGAAACACCATCCTTCGGGCCTGAATTTAATTGTGTCATGTGGGAATTTTTAGTTGAACTGCTGGGAGTTGTGCTTTTTCCCCTTGCACATACTTTTTGCAGCCCCATCAACATCCAAGTTCGGTGCAGTGTTATCCTTTTTCTGTCTTATACCCGGGCTCACACCCACCCATTTTCCGCTCAATTAGTCTGCATGATTATGTCATTCTTTTTCTCCAACGCCTGAATGTAACATGCTCTCCACCGTGTATATGAATTTGCTGTTTTCACCACCATACGTCCTGTGAGATGGGATGAAACTGTGGCGGCTGTTTTGGAACTCAAAAATATGCAAATTGAGCTTGTTTTTCAGTAGGTTGAGTGGGTCGTGGATGCTTATGGGTGTGGGTGGTCACCGAGAGCATCCAGGACAAACTTCCCTCAACGTAGAGGAAAAATGCCAGCCCGGGAAGAAGCACATTGATAAATGGGTACAATGTTGGGAGGTGCAGTCTCTGTGGTGCAATATGAAGGAAGAAATTGCAAATTTGTACGTCTCCATCCTCATCGTGTGCATCGTGAAACTTCAGCCACGGGACAAGACAATGGCAACAATGACGAAGAAGAACATTACGGAAGAAGTAAATGCACCCAAAGCCACTTAATAAGAGGCAAAAGGAAACTTGAGTGATGTATAGAAAACTAATGCAAAAGAAGAATGAGGTCTATATATTGCTTTTTTAGCACTCAAACTCTGAGAAAAAAAATGCGCTATTTGTCTTTCTTTCAGGTCTGATCTCCTTTATATGAAAATAACTTTCAGTGCTTATTTTCGCAAACGATTGCATTTGTATATATAGTTTGTAGTTTGTACTTTAAGTGGTTTACCAAGTTGTGTAATTTAGTAGAATCACTTCATTTCGTTTCAACTGAAAGATCAAATCGTAAGAAACTTAATTTTTGCCTCTGGATATATCCATTATAGCATAGTTTCAAATTAGAGGAGAGCGAGGCAGTTTAACAGAAATTTATTATACATTTTCGATATGTTTTTTGCAGAAAGACAGAAAACAAAACTGTAACTCTAAATAACCCATGTTTTATCATTGAGTATAGGCTTTAAAAAACTTTGTCACCTTATGTCTTTGAAAAGCCATGGTTTTTTGAGTTTTTTTTTCATGATGTAAGATTTTCCAGAATTAATAATTTGTTTGAGAGTGCTCCGCCATGAGCCATTCTGAAATAGGGTCGTTAGGGGAATGCGCCCCAGCTTGGTACAGCTTCTAGTTTGGTACAACTCAATTTTTCATGCATTTTTCTTGAACGGAAGCTTACTATTTTTTCAGAGAATATAGAGCTTAAGGTTTACTATCATGATATAATAGAGCGGACCAGCTCCGTTCAAGAAAAATACATGAAAAATAATGTTGTACCAAACTAGAAGCTGTACCAAACTGACGCGCTTCCTCCTGCAGGCGACAAATATTTCATTTTTGATTAACTATTGTAGAAAAAAATAGCATTTGATAATTCAATTGAATAAAAGAAAGATATCTTTTTATCTTTGAAAGATAAAAAGACATTATGGTTCTTAACGCGTTCTTAAGATATTAGAGCGTCTTATTTTTTTTGAAGAATCTGCGTTTTGAAAGACGTGATTAAATTAAAATATACCTATATAAAAGAAGTTTAGTAAGCTATAAAATCAAGTGAAATGTTTCTGCAAAATAATCAAAATATTATTAAAGATATTTTCCTAGATTAAGAACTAATAAATCTTTGACTAAAAACAACAGACCCTTATTGATTTTATTTCTAATGACTCATTTCAAAAATTCTATATTTATAACCAAATGTTAAGCTGGATCCAAACTACCAAAATTATCATCAAAATACCTTCAATAAATCAATAAACAAAAGAATAAGTTTGTTATAAGCCTTGCTTAAAGTTTCAGGCTGACTTTAGGCTAGATGGAAGCTGACTTAATGCTTAAAGCTGATTTAAACTTAAAGTTTGAGGTTGGCCTTAAGCTTGAGGCTTGTTCTTAATAAAACACATTGGTCCAAATATTTTAAGCTATAATAATTTGATAGTGTTGATCTATCTTTATAATACTTGGTTTCGCAATTTATGAATTGCGAAAGAACTTTGAAAGTAAATAGAATGTTTCACTAATAAATATTTTTTAAATAAGATCCAAACTATTTTTCTCATATTTATCTTTGCTTTAACATTTTAAAATTAAATAATTATGATTTTCTTAAATTAAACTTACGCCTTAAAAACGAAACACTTTCTCAAACAAAACTTTACCTGAGCCTTTTGTGGCTCTTTTCTCGCAAAATCTAACATGGGATCATTAAAGGGTTAATTGAAGGTGTTGGAAGAGCCTCATTGTCCAATTTTGTAATGGATGGCTGTGAGATGGAACATGAGGTGCTGAAGTAGCAGAAGCATGAGAAAACGTCTCTCCATCATACTCGATGTTGCACCTCTCGAATCTCGCCAGGAAAAAGAATCAAGTGACGAAGGATGATGAGGGAGGTATATGAGATGGCAAAAAATTAGTTTTCAAATATTATGACGCTTCCATGAATAGATTTCGGCCAGTGTTTGTCCAACAATGAGGCCGGGAAAAGATGATTTTTTGCACGAAATCTCTGAATTGAGATCCTTTTATTTACTCTTCTTTCGACACGGTTTATATACTAGTAGAGCCTTGTCGCAAATTATGCGAAATTTGTCATGTGTATGAAATTCATTTAGGGCTCCGCCATTCGTGTGTGCGAGAAGCCCTGAGAGACTGGAGGAAATTCAACGCTGAACCAACATTTGATATAAAATTTAATCAGAGTCCCATAATGAATTGTTAATGTTGCTCAAATCGCGCAATTTTGCTTTTATAAATTGACATTAATGATATTAAGGAAACCCCTCGCGTTCATCGTCGTTATTTTGTTTTGAACACGCATTTCCCGCTCTTTCTCTTGTTCTGTCTCCTCATGGGTGGGTCGGTGAAAGAGAGGTTTTGTTAATTTGATAATCAAGATATATGTTTATGGCTGTGTCTCTCCTCAATTGTCTCTCACCCTCACATCATCTCTGACCACATAAATATAACATTGTGAACATTTTCCATGAATTTCAGACGATAATTCAGTGAGTGTGGGGGCTTTACTATGGCTTCTGCGAATGAAGAAAAGAGATATTTGCAGGCATTTCATATTATATAGATTTTCCAATAAATTGAGTTCATTTGCCACAACAGCGAGGAGAAACATAAAATTTGCCCAACAAACTTCTTTATCTAATTTATTGGGATATTTATGGATTGGACCAGCCATGAAAAAGGTCTTTATTCTCATATATCAACAAATAATATGATACTTATCAATTTCTTTTTAAGAAATAGAAACATTTCTATTTTTTATTGCTTTCTATGAATTTCTTATTATATCAATTTCTTATAGTCCAAATAAATTCAACGAGAAAACCAATAAAACGTTACATTTGAACTTGAATTTTTATAACGAAAAATATAATATATAACGTTCACTCAAATGACTCAAATACCCATTGATTTCCGTCGAATTCTGTTGAAGAACAAGAAAAATAATTAGGATAAAATGCCAAATAAAATTCTTATTCACTTGAAAATGCAATTGACTTGACATTGCAAGAAGGAAGTTCCATAAATGGGAAAATGTGATTGGAGAAAAGTTGGAGAGACAAAAAAAACTATAATTGAGCACTTAAGGAGAAATTTGTTGAATGATTGAGAACAAAATGTGTGTAATGAATGCGAGGAGGAGAAATTCGATATTCCAGTGATTTTGGCAAAAAAAGAAAGGAAAGGAATTACTCGGGCAATTCTCTTCAGTGTTCCCGGAGTGATTTGCCATTGTTCGAAGCATGCGATACCAAGTGAAAAGCTTCAATTTCACACAGTAAATGGAATAAAGGGAAAATTGAATAAATAAGTCAATTTGCAGTAGATTTGTGCGTGTGTGAGTCACAAATTGATATTCAATCAACGAAAATCCTTTCTCCATAAAGCAAAATATTCGCTTCCATATTTTCTTTTTAGAAATGTATAAAAATTTTGCTAGTGCAGCATTTTTGGTGTAATTAAAATGATTGTGTTTAATTATGTCTGATCCTATTATTATATACATTGAGAGAGAAATCCATCGGCTTAAATTTAGTCCACAAGGGGGAGATATTTTAGACGGAAGTGGTGTTAAATTGAAAGGAAGTGCGCGAACGTAGTTGGAAATGGAATAGAAGAGCTATGACAGATCATAAGGATTAGAAAGTTTTTCTTTAGATTAAGAAAATTTTTAATAGCTTTTGTACTTCAGCAATTCATTTTAAACATTAAAAAAAATAGAGGTTCCTAAGAAATGTTTGAGCTTTGGGTAAAAATTTGGCAAACCTGAAAAATTTCTAAGCTTTAACAGTAAATCTTCTGCTTCTTGAAGAAATCTCCATGCTTTATAAAAATCTTACAAATTTATGTTGAATTTAACGAGCATTTGAAGATTTTTTATTATCAAATTTTGACTTATGTTACAATGTCCCATAAATAGTCCCAAATTTTGATTTTTAAGTTTCCAAGAATTGCGAAATAACTTTCGCAGATCTTTCTTCAAATTTCGCAGTTTTTTGAGACTCAAAAACTTAAAATTTGGGACTATATATTTGATCTGTTCTATAAGTCAAGACATTCCATAAAACAAGACTTGATTCTAGAGCTTTAAAAGCTCTACAAAAAGCTTTAAAAAAGAATTTCCATAACTTTTCAAAATTTTCTCATTACTCGACAAATTTTCATCAGAGCCTAAAATGATTGAGATCTTTTGCAGAGCTTCCTTAAGATTTCTGAGAAGTCATTGAAATAAAAGAAATCAAACAATTTTAAATTTAGTCGAAGTTCTTAAGTATTGGACGTTAAAAAACGACTAGAATTTAATTAAAACAATAAAATTCAACTGTTTTTAAGTTTTTTCTTTATTCTGCTTCTGATAGTGGGAGATAGTAAGGTCGTAGTTTACGCCATTTCTAGCACTTCCACTTTCAAAGATGCTCACGCATTTCCATTCAAATGTACACTACTTCTAGCTATAAAATTTATCTTCCCCTTGACTTCTTACTATTTTTGAGTTTAAAAGTAAATCCTAATACATAAAGCCAAGTGTGCATATCTGAATTGGCCTGATCACCCCCAAACCATTAAATCTCGACCGGACGTGACTCCAGGAGTCCGAAAATACCCATCTCCAAAATGTTTGTCTGTCTGTATGTCTGTCTGTC